>JAJMDL010000002.1:56255-295854 GCA_030573575.1 Hanseniaspora sp. CRUB 1602 | reverse complement strand
GAAAAGAAAAAAATAAATAAATAAATTCTCTTTCTTTTCCCTCAAAGTTTTAAAAGTATTATTTTTTTTTTTCTAACTACATATTATCTTTTATTTAATAATAAAAACATTATACATCACCATTAAACAATAAAGGATAATATAAAAAAATTAATAAAAAATAGTAGTATTAATAATACAAAATAATAAACAATAGAAGGTAAAATGGTTGATACTACTAATATTAATAACAATGGTATCAATATTGTTAAAACAGGTGCTTTTTTACAAAGAAGTCAACAAATGATTAATACCAATATGATCCCTGAAGATAAAGAAGAAAAAGAAAAAAAAGACTTGAATAAGAATATCACAGAAAACAAAGATTCAAAAGATGATAATGTTGTTATTGTTCAAGAAAAAGATGTGAAAAATGGAGAAAACGAATCACATTTCTCAAATGGTTCTTCTCCCTCCAAAGATTCAACTGAATTTCAAAATGATGAAGCTAAAAATGAACTTTATTCAAATCAAATTAATACTGTAAAAGGTAAAGGTGAAAAGGATGATGATAATGATGAAGAAGAAGACGGTAAAAAAACTGAAAATCAAGATATCAAAACTGAAGATAAAAAACATCAAAATGAATCTAATTCCATCATCACTGGCAAACCTCCAGCTGAACCTGTCAAAGATGAAGATATCATCAACTCCATTACCAGCAATAAAACTAAAATGGAAAATGTTGTCATTCCAGAGAGAGCTGAATCGAAAAATTCTAATGGTAAAGTCAGAAGACCAAGAAATGCTTTCATTTTATTCAGATCTCATCAACACAAAATATTTATTAATGGTTTTTTAAATGCTGGTAAAGCTATTCCTCATAACTCTGAAATTAGTAAAATGATTGGTACCCAATGGAGATCTTTATCTCCAAAGGAAAAAGCTGTTTGGGAAAATGCTGCTTTGAAAGAGAGAGAAGAGCATTTATCCAAATACCCAGACTACAAATATCAACCAGTTAGAAGAAAAGTTAAAAAAGAATTAAGAGATAAGGAAAAAGTCTTGAAGAAACAACAAAAGAGGGCTATGGAAGCTTTAGAAAAACATAGAAAATTGATGGTTGATGCTGTCCCTGCAAACCCTCTACATGGTTTGACAATACATTCAGGAAGTGTTTTCCCTGGTGGTCCAATGGTTTCTCAACCAGGTTCTAACCAGAAATATCAACATTCTGAACTAGAAGATCATCAAGACAATGGATCTCACTTTGAATCATTAAAAAGAGATGGACAAAGTGAACCTAAACAGGAAGGAGGAGAAGAACAACAAGAAGGGAATGTTGGTGATAATGATCAACAGCAACAACAAATGCTTGGTTATGGTGTTAATGATGGATCATCTGCTTTTTTTAATGGTTATTATGGACAAGATGCAGTACAAACGGGTTCTGGTTCTAATGTGCAATTAGAGCAATTGAAATTGCAACAACAGCAACAACAACAAAAGCAATACCAACAATATCAACAATTTGAACAAATGAGATTATTACAACAACAGCAATATCAGTTAATGCAACAAAGACAACAATACCAACAACAACCACAACCTACTAGTGCTACTACTTCTGTTGCTGGTGCTCCTGCTGGTTCAAGTTCTAATGAAAACATGCAAAATTTATATGAACAACAGCAACAACAACAATATAACTTGTATAATCAATATAATCAAGCTGCTAAACAACAACAACAAGCTGCAATGACAGGGTATGGTTCAGCAATGACATTAAGTAACTCAAGCTCTGGTGCTGGGATTGCAAGTAGTGGAACAGCAACAAATGATCAAACAGATCCACAAAATTCTGCTGCTTTAATGCAACAACAATATTACCTATATCAACAACAACAACAACAACAACAACAAGCTGCCAATTCTAATCCATCTTTGTATGGTGGTAATGAAATATCATATGATTATTATTACCAAGACCAACAACCTCAAGCACAACAACCCCAACAACAACAGTATGCGCAATACTATCAGCAAACTCTTCCACAAGGATATTACTATGCACAAGGCCCTGATGGACAAACACAGATATATCAGCAACAGCCATCAAATGAAGACATGTATCAACAACAATAAAAGTGATAATAGCAATAACATTAAAATAAAATATAATAAAAAAGTATATATTGAATATAAGTGATGCATTATTATATATATATATATAATAAAATGTTAAGTTTTAAAATAAAAAAAATAAATTATGTGTAAACTCTTGATATACCATTATAATACAATAATCAAATGTTTCTATGTTTTGTTCAAATGAAAACAAAAAAACGCTACCATAAAATATCGTAAAACATTCAAAGATCAAAAAAAAAAAAATCGAACATTCCAGAAGAAAAAGAAAATATATTTACATAAAAATGTATTACTCAATAACATTAATATATACATACACAAGTAATATATACATACACAATTAATATATACTAGTAACTACAATGATTATAACAATTTAAGTATACATTTCTTTACATATATATATATATATATATAAAGAAATACAACTTGAATCAGTTATTATTACTTTGGTTAATGAAACTGTAAGAATTTTCACGTGTGACAGGATCATAAAAAAAATGATAGGAAAAGGACTTTTTCACAAAGAAAAAAAAAAAAAAATTTTTCTTTCAACAAAAAAAAAAAATTATATCTCGTCAATCTACTAAACGCCACACAGAGAAAAAAAAAACATTAAAGGAAGAAGATTTTTTGACATTTATAAATTATACAAATCTTTATTTTAAAGAAAAAAAAACCTAGTTTATACAAGAACCCAACTAAAGAACATTTACTTTTTTTTGTCTTTTTTCCAAAACAACCAAACATAAAAATGAATCCATTAGTCTCTAACATTGGTGTTATGTTATTATCCAACTACATTTGTAAGAAGTTGGATATGACTGATCCTGTAATCATCAACTACTTAAGAATCTTTTACATCACCACAAATGTTTTAACCTACTTGATATACAACTACATTAAATTGCAAATCAAGAAGAAAAACAACTTGAAAACCATCAAGTACCAACATCAAAAATCAGCTATGGAAATGTTGATGAAAGGTGGTGCTGCTGCTGAAGGAAGTGAAGAACCTGTCATCACAAAGACCATTGTCGAATATGATTTAGAACAAGTTGAAAGTTTGATTAAAGGTATGTACACTTCCTGGATGATGATGGCTGGTATGCACTTGTACATGAAGTACACCCAACCAATGGTTATGCAAGGTATCTCTCCTATCAAGTCTGTTTTTGAACACCAATTGTTCAAGGCTTACATTTTTGGTGAAGAAGTTGAAAGACCATTTGGCCAACCAGCTGTTGCTCCAAAGGAAGACTCCAAGAAGCCAAAGAAGAAATTACCTGCTGCCAAGAAAGATTAAATTAATAGTTTTTTTCGTTAAAAATAAAATAATTTTACATATATATATATATATGTATAATAGAAAATAATATATACGACAGGATCGAATATATATATATATATATATAACAAGCAAGCAAAATATAAATAACTGTTTATCAATAGTTTTCAATTTATAACTATATTGTTCATAAATAATAGTTTTTTTTTACAACAACTAATTAGAGAAAACATTTATTTTTTTTAGTTTTTTGACAGTGTGTTATCACGTGAAAGTTCACTTATGAAAAATTGTGCATGTAAGATTTATTTTTTATTTTTTTCCTTTTTTTTTCATTTATGCCGATATCCGAAATTATGTAAGAAAATGAAATGAAAATAATTAAAGACTAGAGCAAACTTAAAAACCAGATTAGTAAATAATTGTATTTATATATATTTTTTTTTGTTAATCGAGATGATAAATGTACTAAAGAACATTAATTTTGTTAAAAATAATTTATTACTACTTCATAGAACAACAGTTTTTAAAAGATATAATGGAACTGCAGCTACACAAACTTTAATACAGCCATTAACACAGATCCCTAGTTCTTCAAATAAGATAAATTTTACTAAACAGGCTGTTCAAAGACTTTCTGCTTTAGCACTTTCAGGTGATTCTCTAAGCATAAAAGTGACCAGTGGTGGCTGTCATGGATACCAGTATGATTTGAAATTATTATCAGCTTCAAAATTAGCAGAAACTTCAAAAAATGATCCCAAAAAGCAACAGCAAAATAAATACCAAGAAGAGGAAGAGGAAGATGATGATTTTGGAAGTACTGAAATGACAAAATTTAAACTCCCGTTTTTGAAACCAGATGAAAGAGATCTTATTGGATTATCCAGAAGTATTAAAAAGATATCAACAGATTCTAGTCCTGAAAAAATTCCTAATAAGAATGATCAGAAAGGGAAGGATGTTTCCGTTGTTATAGATTCTGATTCACTTGCATTGCTGAATGGTACTACACTTGATTTTCAAAGAGAATTGATAGGATCTTCATTTAAGATTGTTGGGGGAAACATGAAAAGTAGTTGTGGATGTGGTAGTAGTTTTGATTTATAAGATGTATTTTCTTTTCTTTATTATCCCCATGATCAAAATATTTTTTAAAAAAATAGATTATTTTAATATTCAATTAGTCAAATAAATAATTAATTAATTTAATTGCACTCTGTACATAAACCATTTATATATATCTATATTTATCCATATTTATTCAAAAAATTAAAACAATATTCTAAATTTTCAAATACAAATAATTGTTTTTAATCTTTTTTTTTTCTCCTTGTTATACTGCACTTTTTGGATCATACTTTGCAAAAGGATTGTCATCAGAATCATTTCTTTCCAGTTGTAAAGAAGCTGGTTTTTTTGGTTTTGGTGGTGCTTTTAGCATGCCTGGTTTATTAGGTTTTGGTGGTGGCAGTGTAGCAGAAACAGTCTTTCCATAACTACTGTTATTCTTATTACTGTTGTTATCAGGAGTTAAAGCCTTTGGTTTATTTGGTTTTGGTGGTGAAACAGCTTTTTTTTCTTTTATAGTTTCTGTTTGAGTAGAAAGAGATGATGGTTTGACAGGCTTTAATGGTGGAATATTAAAAGCACCTTCGTTTGTTGTTCCTGATCTTACAGGTCTTTGTGAAGTAGAAAATTGCTGTTCTAAAGAGGAGGAAGAAGACGAAGAAGATTCATTATTTTTTTTTAATTCACTTGGTTTCATAGGTTTTGGTGGTGGTGCAAAATCACTTGCTTTCGATTGTCCATAATTACTAGAATATGATGGGGGTAGTTGTTCTTGTTCTCGTTGATGATTTGAAAAACTTTCTCTTTGTGGTATACCAGATGCTTCTCTTCCAGCAGCTTCAGGTTCTAACATAGTCATTGTTCTTCTGGTTGGTTGTTGTTGCTGTTTTTGTTGTGGTCTCAAGTTTGCATTTGAAGTTATTCTTGTTCTTTCTTGTCTATGTTGAAGATACTCTAAATCTCTATCACTTCTCTTTGCCATTGGTGGTGGTTGAAAATCAACTTTTTTATTATAATCATAACTTCCCTGTATAACTGGTTTCTTTTCTCCACTTTCAGAAGTTGATGATGATGTTGATGGTTTTCTTTGAACAGGTGGTGGTGCAGTAGCCCTTCTAGCTGTGGGTGGTGGTGCAGTAGCAGCATTAGACTCATTAGAATGAGTAGTATGCATAGAATTATTACTGCTTCCTCTACTTATTGGAGGTGTTGGAGGAACATTTCTGCCACCACTGGTTGCATTATGATGTCCATTTCTTCTGTTTTCAGTTTCCTGTTTCATATTGGCTATTCTCATTGAAGGAGAAACAAATCCTTCAGGGACAGAAGCTTGAGGGGGTGGTTGAAATTCAATTTTTTTAGAGTAATCATATTTGCCCAAGACTTGTGCTTGTACTCTTGGTGTTTCAGTTTTCTTACCAGTATCATTTAGTTTTATTTCTATTTTTGGTGCAAGTGAAACATTTTTAGCATCAAAGTTATATTGCATACCTGTCTTTGTTTGCTTTTCTTCTTCCTCTTCTTCTTCTTCTTCTTCTTCTCCATCAGTATCAATTCTAGGTATTTTGTTTTTTACTGCTGAAGAGTTGAAAGAAGTTGTTGGAGAATTGCTATAAGTGTTGATAGTAGAAGATTGGGACTTAATTTTTTCCTCAACTCTTTCGCTGAATTTTTTTTCAGAGGATGAGCCTCTTCCCCTATGCATTGGTGGTGGTGGCATTTTGTTCACATCAATTTTATTTTCGACTACAAGTTTTTTTGCCTTTTCCCTTTCTTCAGGATCTATAAACTCATAAGGTGTGACTCCATAATGTGGAGATTTGCTTTTAATAGAACCTTCATTTTCAGATGAAAAACTTGAAGATTTGGCTGTTAAAATTGATAGTGGATTATGTTGAAAGTCTGGTATTGCAGGTAATGAAGCAGGAGCTCTATGCTGAGCAGGTAATGGTTCTTGGTTTGTAGGTGTTTGCACATTTTGAGTAGGAGCAGGGAAAGCTGCCCTTTGAGAAACATTGACAGGTTCTGTTTGTTGGACAGGCATAGGTTCTCTTTGTTGAACAGGCATAGGTTCTCTTTGTTGAATAGGCATAGGTTCTCTTTGTTGAACAGGCATAGGTTCTCTTTGTTGAGTGGGTTGTGGAATTGGTGAAGGTATGAATTGAGTTTGCATTGGAATGTATCCTATAACAGCCCCTTCAGCATTATACAATGGCTGTAAATTTGTTGGCGGAATAATATTTACAGGTGTGGCTTGTTGTTGAGGTAGTGGTTGTTGTTGATATTGAGTTTGTTGTTGAGGTATTGGTTGTGGTGTTTGCTGTTGAGATACTGGTTGTACTATGTGTTGTCTTGGTATTGGTTTATCTCCTGCTTCTAAAATGGTGCCACCTTTTTGGTATTGCATTTGTCCTGATCTTAAAGGAGGTGGATTAAAACTGTCGACACTTTTCAAAGATTCAACCCGTCTTGATTGAGTATCTGGCTCTTCTAGTTCCTGAGAATTTTCTTCATTTTTCTTTTCATTAGTTTTCCCCTTTTGATTATTGTAGTGTGATTTTCCAGCAGCATATCCTGTTTTGGCTACATACTTACCAGCTTTAAAAGTAGTCGATAAAGCAGATCCTGTAGCAGACATTATACTAGGTCCATTTTTAGCCCAAAACCCATCTCCACTAGATCCAGCAGTAGATGAATTATTGTTGTTATTACTACTAGGATTACTATTGTTACTACTCATTTTATCTTTTTCCCCGTTAATAAAGTAGATAAAGGCTTAAAAGAAATACTAATAATAATTAAATGTGTATTTGTTTTTAAGAATATAAATAGATTGTTTATTGGTTGTTATGTTGTTTTTGATTATATTTTTTTTTTCAAATTAATTAAAGGGATTATTAAAAATAATTCCTGTGATCTGATGAAAACTTTCTCGGAGGACAGTGATGTGATTTTTTTTATTAATGTTTTTTTCAAACAAGGTTGAAATATTATTCATAGCCGAGAAATTACATTCTTGCCGGGTAAAATATAAATATGAACAAAAGGCAAACACATATCCATAGAAGAACAAATTCAATGACTTTCTTAATCAATAAGTTCTATAAGTACAATTATATATATATGATATATTGACTAACAAGAATATAAATATATTAAAAGTATACCTAAAATATACAGTCTTTATTGGTTAAAAGTTAATTCAATAACAACTTTATGTTTATTTAAAGTTTTTTTTGTAAAAAAAAAAAAAAGTTATATATATATAGATATATATAGATATTTCTTTTCTCCTTTGAAGCTTGCTACATATTTATTTTCTTCATGCTTTAAATGATATACAAAAGTCATTATTTACTTTACAGTGTTTCCTTTTTTTCTTCTTCTTATGACTATTAATTACTTACTCAAGATTTCAGCAAATTGTTCGATGTTGATTTGACCTTGGCCATCAGCTACTTCCTTCAACATTTCATCAACTTCAGCATCACTCAATTTTTCACCAATAGAAGTCAATACATGTTTCAATTCAGCAGAACTTATGTAACCATCACCATTCTTATCAAATACTTTAAAAGCTTCTAATAATTCCATTTCAGAATCATTTTGTTTTAATTGTCTGCTCATAAGAGTTAAAAATTCTGAAAATTCTATGCTTTTGTTACCATTTAAATCAATTTCATTCATTAAATCAGTAACTTCTTGTTCACTAGGAGATAAACCTAAAGATCTCATAACAGTTGATAACTCTTGTTTTGAGATGGTACCGTTGTTATCTTTGTCGAATAAAGTGAAAGCTTCTTTAAATTCTTGAATTTGTTCTTCAGTTAAGTTATTGTTAGCCATATTCTGTTAATAATGTATTATTGATAATAGAAATAATAAATTTATATTGTTATATGGTTATATTATTTTTCTTTTTCTTTTTTTTCATTACTTTTGATGTTTTTTTTTAAAATAGAAACTGATGTTTTTTCTTAAATGTGTGTGTGTTTTTTTTTTTTTTTGAAATACCCAAAAAAGGGGCATTATAAACACGCAAACACCAAAGACTTTTCTTGATTTGGAAAGTTGACTTATTTTTTCTCAAAAAAAAAAAAAAAAAAATTTTCATTTAATGCTTCCTATTTCAAAAATTATCACGTGTATTTTTTTTAACAAACAAAAAAAAATGTACAATAAAGTTTTCTAAACAAATCTTTTCTTCCTATCGTGTCTTTTTGTCAATATTTTATACATTTTAGACATCAAGCATTTTCAATAGTAATTAATTTTTTCTAATTTAGAGTGTATATATATAACCATCAAGAAAGCAAAATAAGAAGCAAAAAAAATGATACTCACTATATCTTTTATTTTATTACTATCACTACCTCTTTTCTTCTACTCTATCATACCATATTTAAAAGATCTTCCAAACAAACATTTTAATCAAAAAAAGATTCTTATCATTGTTATAGGACCATTGATAAGATCTCCTAGAATGTTGAATCATATAAAATCTTTTTTGCTTAATGGTTTTGAAGTTGTAGTTGTAGGCCAAGCTATGGATAATGATTTAGCAGAGTTGAAAGATAAATTTAAAACTTGTTATAATCAAGAACAAGGTGGTGATGAAGAGGAGGAGAATGATGCTGATTTTGATAAAGAAGATAATTCTAATTTACATTTCCATATTTTAAATAATGTGGGTAAAACTCAAAATGGTAAGCAGGGATTGATAACTAAAGTTTTGAAACAATTACAAGAGCTTTTAGTAATTCTTTGGAAAGTAAGATCTTGTGATTATCTTTTGATGCAAAATCCTCCAAGTATTCCTTTATTACCATTAGCCATATTTTCTAAAGTTTTTTTTGATTGGAAAATTATTATAGATTGGCATAATTTTGGTTATTCAATTTTAGCTTTAAAATTTGGAAGTGAAAAATCCTTATTTGTTAAAATTTATTATATTATTGAAATTTACTTGGGAAAGTTTGCAGATTATCACTTAACTGTAACTCATAAAATGAAAACTGTTTTGAGAGATACTTGGAAATTGAATGACAATCAATTAAAACTTGATAGAATTTCAGTTCTTCATGATAAACCAGATTCACAATTTTTCCCCATTGATTATAATCAAAGATTAGATGTTATCAAGTCAATTAAAGAATTGAGTGAAGAAGATAAATTGATTGAAAGTCTTGATAATTATAAAATTGGTATAACCTCAACATCTTTTACACCAGATGAGGATTTAGATATGCTATTAAACAGTTTAGATAGTTTAAATAAGAAATTGAATTTAATAAGCAAAAAAATTTTATTGATTATCACTGGTAAAGGACCATTAAAAGAGAATGTTGTCAAAAAATTTAATACAAAAGTGAGCAAGATGGATAATATAGTTGTTAAATTCTATTATTTAAAGATTGAGGATTATCCAAAGATTCTTCAAATTTCAGATTTTGGTATATCTTTACATTATTCTTCATCTGGTGTTGATTTGCCAATGAAGATTTTAGATATGTTTGGTTGTGGTTTACCATGTTTATCATACTACTATAAAACAGTTGTTGAGGAATTGATTGATGTTGGGAAAACAGGAGATATGTTTGAAAATTATTTTCAATTAAGTGAAAAATTATACACAATGATAAGTGATGATGCTAAAAGATTAGAAATGAGAAGTAATGTTATTGACCAATTAAATAATGGTGACAGATGGATGGATTCGTGGTTAAAATCATTTAAAAAGGATTTGAATATAGTACGAGATTTATGATTGTATTAATTAAAAGGAGTGACATATCACGTGTATTTTGCATTTTAATGTTTATTTTTTTTTTTGGTTTTTTTTTGAAATTATTTCCGTTCGCAGGTTTTTCTGTCTAATTTTTTACACATATTTATTTGTTAAACTTGAAATATAAATTAAAAAGATAATAACAACCATAACTATTCATAAAATTTACATATATATATTATTATTAAATGTCTAAATCTGAACAGTTTAATGAAACTTTAAACAAGACTATATCTTTTTTACTCGATTATAAGCCAGATTATGTACAACCAATATCAAATATCACAAACCTTTGTAAATTGTTGAATTTAGATTTCTTTCAAGATTCATTACAAGATGAGCCTGAAGATAATGATAATAAAAACAATCAAGAACAACAGCAAAGATTGTCTATAGCTGGTAAAATCCTTGTTTTGGATATTGATTATACTGTGAAAGAAAATAGTAATTATAATGAAATATTAAATGTTATGCTTGTATTAGCATCTAATTTTGATCAGTTCAATTATAAAAATGAATTAGGTGAAAACATTTTTTTAAATAATTTAACCAAGGAAAGTAAATTGTCTAAATTTAATAATAATCTTAAAATATTAAAAACAATGGATGATTTCAGCGATACAGATAATTTAAATAGTGATGACTTCTTTCAATACTATCAAAAGACAATAAATGGAATGATAAGTTTTTTCATAGAACATTTAAGCATTAGCAAGGATGTTATCTTTGTTAACAAAAATGATGAATTTAATGTTACTTTTAATCTAAACGGTGAAGATATTTTTCAAATTGTTCCAGCTATTATCACTAATAATAAAAATGATGGTGATAATGAAAAGAATAAAATTGCAAAACTTATATATAATGAGTTGGAAAAAACTTGGCAAGATTCAACAGAGTCTTTAGAAATCAGTAAAAACATATCATTTGAACTAAAACTTTTGAGTGAAATATCATTTAATGAAAGAATGTCTTCAATGTTTGGATCTGAAAATTTTCAAAACAACAAGAGTTTGAATTTCTTTGAACTGAAAAAATCAGGAAGACCGATTTATTTGACTGCTGATTTTTTGAATAATAAATTTAAATATTTTTGGAAATGGGTCTTTTGGTATAAAACTATTTTAGAAGGAAGTACAACTCTTACAAATGATGGGGACAGTATAATGAAAAATGGGCAACTATTAAAATTCGAAAATGAAATAGGAACATGGAGTTTTTAAAAAAAAATTAATACATAATATATAAATATATATATATCCGTTTAATCACATTTCCAATCCATCATCATTTGTTGGTTAACAATAAATCCATCTATTAAACCAGCAACTCTACCATCAATGGCATAGCCTTCTTTGGTTAATTGCTTAACTTTGTCTTCCAATTCAGCTAATTCAACATCAAATAAGTCAATAAACTCACTATCTTCCAATTGAGGAACAACATTCTGATTTTCTTTTAAGGATAAATCGATAATACAAGTGATAACAACATAAGAAGCATCAGTCATACCAGGGTCAGCAAAAATTGGAGGACTCTCTCTCAAAACTTTAGTGATGGAATACCCAGTTTCTTCCTTCAATTCTCTCTTAGCAGCATCCAAAATGGTAGCATCAGAATCATCAATTAAACCAGCAGGAAATTCAATACTGACTTTACCCAAAGGAGGTCTGAACTGTTTTTGTAATAATAACTTTGTTGGCAAATTTGGTGATTTCAATAAAGGAAGAATAATAACTGCATCAACACCAGTACCTTTAGCAGTAGTTTTACGAGTAACTTTTTCATAATCTCTTACAGTTCCATTTGGATCTTTATAATTGACTTTTTGTAAAGTAATCCAATTGTAAGAACTTAGTGGTTGATCATCAGAGAAGGAAATTATTTTAGAGTCTTCTGGAGCCCCTTTTGATTTATATGTAGACATTTTTCGGTTTATTGAATAGAAAGGAAACGATATATACCTTAGTTTGGAGTATGTTCTTGAAATTCTTATCATTTATTGTTTTTTTGTTTATTAAAATTAATTTTATAATTAAAATAAAAAAGAAAAAAGAGAGAGATTTTAAAAAAGTTTAAGGGAAGTATAAAAATAAAATAAATTTATATAGGAACTTCAAAAACAAACAAAAACAAATTTTGTAGTTAAAAAAAAAAATAGACAGAAAGGAGATAGGAACTAATGTGTATATCCTATATCACGTGTATGTACTAATAACCAGAAAATATATATATACATTTTTTAATAAAACAATACATTAATTAAATTTAAAGCATTAATAACATATATTTTTTTTATGTTTCTAATAATAACAAATTAATATATATTTACTAACAAAAAGTATTATAATTAAAATAGTTATATATTGTTTACAAATTTTTTTAGAAATCAGATTTAAATCATTATATTTTTTGAATTAAATGAAGTTAAAAAAAATATGTAAACATTAATTTTTTTTACTTTGAAACTCACGTGATATTTTTGGGGAACATTTTTTTTTTTTCCTCCATATTTCAATTCCCATATATATTTGTAATTTTAGAAAAACAACATTATAAGAGATTTAAAATCAATTAAAAAAAAATAATTCACATACTCATTAACTTTGTTTTCTATCTATCTACAATAACCAAGAAAACCATCTTTACATATAAGTAAAAAAAATTTTTTTTTGCTAATTTTATAAACTATATATATTTTTTAAAAAAAAAAACATAATGTCATCTTTAAATTCTGATAATATACCACAAGAAATCAACAAAGTTTTAACAGCAACAAACAAATATGAACAAATGGAGACAAAAGTTGTAAATCATATATTAACAGTATCAGATATAATTCCTATTTTAAAACAAAAGTGTCAGGAAATACTTATAAATGATGAAAATCAGTCTATAGAGGAGATTATCAAACAGTTATCAATAAACTCGGGTGAAGATATTTTAAAACTTGATCCAAAGAAAGATCAGCAAGAGATGAGAAAACAACTAAGAGACATAATCATCAAAGAGCTCCAAGAGATATTATATTAAGTTGGGAATGGTTTATATATATATAAATGTGGACAAAAAAAGATAATACTGTCATTTTTACAATCATTAAGTAGGATTTATATGTATATATAATATGCATACATTTATATGTAACTGTTTTATTGAATTTACTTTTTTTATATTTTTTTTATTTAATCGTCATAGTCTTCATCTTCTTCAACGTTTCTAATCACTTCTCCAACCTCAACATCAATTTTTTTGGGAAGATCTTCCACTTCTTCTTCAACACTGACTTCATACTCGCTCTTTTGCATCTCAGGTGTTGTCACAGTAGGAGCAACTTCGTCTTTAGCATCTTCTTTAGGATCTTCTTTAACAATGTTTTCAACAGCCTTTTCTTCTTCTATATTTTTCTCTTCTTCTTTTATTTTATCTACTTTTTCTTCTTCTTCTTTCTTTTCATCTACTTTCATCTCTTCTTCTTTCTTTGCTTCACTTGTTGTTTCATTTTTTTTTACTGGTTGAATAGCACTGGTAACTTCTATTTGAGGCTGCACTTGCTGAGGCACAGGGCGTGACTGTGGTTGTTGAGTTTCCTCAACTTTTTCATTCTGTCTCTCTACCTCGACATCCTCATTCATCAATGACTTGATGGAAGAACGATCTTCAATACTTCTGTTTTCTTTCACATCAGTAGCATGATTGTTTTCTTGTTCCCCATGTATCCTTTTCTTTTCTTCTTTTACTTGTTCTTTTTCTTCTGTTCCTTTTGTTACTTGTTCTTTTTCTTCCGTTATTTGTTCTTTTTCTTCCGTTACTTGCTCTTTTTCTTGTTGTTGTTGAATTGGTGGTACAAAGGAATGTGATTCAGCAACACGAACTAGATTCAATAATCTGTTATCATCTTTACTACTGTTCAATGGAGGAACAACAACAACATTACTATTGATTGGGGCTATTGATACTATACCATTGCTTTGCTTTTGGGCTTGGGATGGAACAGAGACAGCAGCCAACTCAGCCAAGTTTAGCTTAACTCCTTTCCCACTTGGCATAGATGGGACCCTATTCAAAACGGAGTTGAACATTGGAAGTCTGTTTTCGTTATTTGCATTAATCAAAGTCTTGTTGTGCAACAAACTATTTTGAGCAGGAAGCACACTGTTGTTATTATTGCTACTACTATTATTATTGATTCTGTGGGTTGTTGGAAGTGGGTTTATAGGAGCTAGAGTTGCAATATCAACATTAACTTTGTTCTTTCTTCCCAATGGTCTACCTCTCTTTTTAACTCCACTAGATTGCTGTTGTTGTTGAATTTGTTGAGCTGAATCCTCTGGCATTGGAGTAGAAGAAGCTGAATTGACTGATTTAGGTTTTCTTCCTCTCTTCTTTGGTCCTGGTGTCATGTTTGCCAATCCATTTGAAGCAGAAGTAGTAGCAGAAGAAGAAGTGACATTATTAATAGTTGAAACACGTTTGGAGGTGTTATTGTGACTCATTGCAGCAGCAGCAACTAAAGTATCAAGCCCTTTATTGTTCAACATACTATTTCCAGAACCTTCATTTGTAGGTTCTTGTCCAGAGACAGAAGCTGAGTTGCCATTATTAGTAGCTGATGGTGGAGTGTCATTTCTTTGTTCCACTGTTTGTGGGAAAGAAGATGCAGATGGGGCTGTTGTAACAGTAGTTGAAGGAACGGTTGTTATTGGAACTGGACCTCCAAATGGTTTCTCTTGTTCTTGCACAAATGGCTGTTCTAATGGAAATTGGGCTTGTGGTTGAGGTAATGGGTTTTGTTGAGGAGTTTGTTGGAATGGCAGTTCAGGTTCCAGCCATTTAGGCAAATTCTTTCCAATGTCAACATGTTGGCCAGACAATTGCTTCAATTTGCATTCAATAGCAGCATAGCCTGGTCTCAATCTGTCAGCTTGGGTGAATGCATCAATAGCATCTTTGAATTGCTGTTCCTCATCACCACATGCTTCATAAAGGACACCTAAATCATACCATACCTCCCATAAGTAAGGGTTCAATCTAATGGCTCTTGAATAGGCATCTAAAGAATCATGGAATTGACCAATGGCATAGTACAAAATACCTATAGAGCACCAGAAATTAGCATTGTTAGGATCCTTGTTGATACAATTTTGGTAGTATTCATAGGAAGTTTGATAATCTCTTAAAAGCAAATGGGCTCTACCTAAGTAGTACCAACACAAAGTGTCATTGGCATCGATTCTTAAATGATTATTCAAACATTGCAAAGCCATCTTTGTCTCTTCAAAGAAAACATCTTCATTCTTACCAATCTCCTCCTCAATATTTAAACCTTGGTCCATATAACTATCAATTTTGGCTTCTTGTAAAACTAAATACATAACAGCTAAACAAATCCACCCTTTATGATGATTACCATTTAATAAACAGCATTCGGTGTAGGCTAATTTAGCATTTTCATAATCTTGCATCAATTCACAAACTTGACCAAGTTGGAACCAGATATCACATTCTTTTAAAGGAGGGGGAGGATTATTGATAATGAATCTAAAACATTCTAAAGATTGCTGGTATTTGTTTTGATGCTTGTAAATTATTCCTAATCTGAAATAAATTTCATTTTGATCCTCTTTCAATAAAGTGTCTTGACTGTTTTCAATCTCCAAAACTTTCGCAAATGCTTCTTCAGCATAATCCAAAGAACCGTATCTGTCATAAAGGACACCGATTCCCTTCCACAATTTACTGCATTTGACATTCGGTAGAATATACAAAGCTTTTTGATAAGTCAAATAAGCATTTGGCAAATCCTCAATCATCAAGTAGCAATGTCCTAGAGAAGCCCAAACTTCTGAAATGATCAAATCATCAGAATCTTGATCATCCTGGTCTAATTGGATCAATTGAAGATCTTGGATTGAGATATCCTGTTTGATAAATTCATCAAAAAGATCTTCATATTTGATTTTAGATTGGTTTGCATCTAAATATTCTTTTAACAGAGAGACAGCTAGATGATACAGATCCTTTTGTTGATAAATCTTACTTAAATTCCAAATGACTTGAAATGGTTTATAGTTTAATTTATTAATCAAATACAAGTAATTGTTTATTAACAAATCAGTAGTCAAACTGGTATTGTTATTTGTAGTGTTATATTGTTGTAATTTCAAATGGGATTTACACAATTGGAGTATAGTTAAGATTTCGTGTTTTTTGTTTAAGTTGGAAACTAGTTGTAATTGTAAATTGTTACTGTCAGCAGAAGTATTGTCATTACCATTAATAGCACTTTGGCTAATGTTGTTAGAAGTAGTATTAGTGTTATTATTAGGCATATTTTGAACCATACTCATATTGATTATACAAAAGGAACAGAAACAAAAAAAAAGACTTTAAAAGAAAGTAAGACTTAAAATATATTTTTTATTTAAACTAATAAAAATATAAGGTATAAAAGTAACTTTTTAAAGTGAAAACTAATAAAGTTATATTTTGTTTAATAATATGATAAAACCAAAAAGAAGGAAATTAAAAGAAATTAATTCTTAATTGTAATGATATTTCTTGGTTTATTCTTTTTTTTTTATATATAATAATATATTATATTATTAAAATAAAATTTTAATAAATTGTGTGTTAAATTTTTTTATATTAGAAAAAAAAAATATGTTGATTATGTTTTGTTGTTGAATGATTTTCTGAAAGTGTGCTTTTTTTATTTTTCTTTTTTTTAATGTTATTTTTTTTTTAATTGACAGATCATCATGATTTAAGAAAAAAAAATATATATAAAAATTTTCCGAAAAAATAAAAAAAAAAAAAAAAATTTTTTTTTTTTTATTAATATTTTTGTTTTTTTCCTTTCTTGAAACAAATAAAAAAAACCCCATAAAAAAAAATATATATAAAACAATACGCAATATTTATAAATACATTGTAAACACTCAATGTATACATTATAAATATATAAATATTTATTTATTATTATTACTCTCTACTGCTTTATATATGAGTTTTATTATATATTTTATTTTAGTTGTTCTTTAATTCTAAAGGGTTATTGACAAGAAACTTAAAAAAAAATAATAAATTATATGTAGAATCATGTGATAGATCATCAGATTAGACAAATAAAAAATATTTATTTATTTATTGGAACTAGATTCATTGTTGGTACTATTTGGCTTAGGATCAAAATCTCTTGGCAAATTATGTTTTACACTATGTGGTTTATTAATAATCTTTCCGTTTAGTACAGCATTGTTATTTTTGTCTATACAAATAGGTTCACCTTTCTTACTTAGTAAATGTAATTTATTATTATTATTGTTAGTTTTATTATTGTTGTTTGTGCTTGTGTTTTCAGATGACATTATGATTTTTGTATTTTTATAAAAGTTTTATTATTCTTGGTGTTTTCTCTATCTTGTTCTTCTTTTTCTCCCTTTATGAAAATTAATTTATATGATCATAATTTCTCCTTTTCTTTAAAGATATATTTATATTTCCCCTATATTTCTCTTCTCCCCCAAAAAAAGCCAAAATATAAAAAAGACTGTTCCAGCCACACCACGTGATTACACCACTAAAAAAACCTTCTATATATATTTTTATTTTCTTGTGATGTTAATATCGTATCTTATTTCTTAACTGTCTGCTAATGAATGAGAATGATTAAAAACATCTAGACATTCTTTATAACTAATTCTATCTTTAAATTCAAACAAACACATTTTTAACAAACATTTTTCTATAAACTCATCATCTTCATTATTTTCATTAAACTTATTGAATAATATTTTTTTGATAAAAAATTTTCTTTCTAAATCATCTAAAAAATATTTTTCATTTGGATTATCTAAATTATTAAAAAAATATAACCAAGAGTTAATACCTTTAGCTGAGGGAAACTGTCTTTGTAAAGGACATCCAAATATAGAATGGATACTAGATAATAATTTAATATCGCTTCCTTCACAAAGAACATCATCAAAATAGACCCTTCCATCTGAGATCATACTAGGAAAGTTATAATCCTTGATGCTGTGATCATATTTTAATTCATATTCGTTTTTCCCCAAATTCTTCTTACAAATAGAATCTATCCATTTTTTAACATCAACAGAAGCACCATTTTTTCGATTCTCTTGGAAAGCTTCATAATAACAACTTATTGGAATATTGTAACAACAAACAAATGCTAGTGAAAGCTGCTGTAACAAAACCATTCCTGACCAAACATCAATCTTTGTATCATATTTTGTGATTCCCAATAATGCCTCTATAGGTTTATAATATCCTGTTGCTATATCCGTAATTCCATCATCCGATTGAAAAATTTGATCATTATTTTCAATTATTTTTTTTCCAACAAAACATGAGATTCCAAAGTCTATGATTATGAAATTTTTTTTATTTGGTGAATATAAGATATTGTCTAATTTCAAGTCTCTGTGCATTATCCCCTGTTGTGCTAAATAAGACATTCCTTCAAATAGATTCTTTGTCACTTTTAAAATCAATTCCTTTGGTGTTGTGTTTATGAAAAAATCTTGTTCTGTTATTTTATTTGAATGTTCTATTGGATCAGAAGTATGTAGAAGGGTTGATAGATATGTTTTATTTTTCTTTTTAAAAAGAGGTTTCCAGTATGGTATTAGAATCTCTGCTAGTGTTTCCTTTTCAAATGGCATTATTAAATGAATATCATCCACTGTCTCCCATGAACTGAGTAATTGAATAATATTCTTATGTTTGTTTTTATCCAATAACTTCATTATCTTTAGTTCTTTTTGTGCAGAGTGTGGTTTTGGTGCTGATTTAGAGACACTTTTTAAACAATATGCGATTTCATTTGTAGGATCTATAAGTTCATAGACTTCTGAGAAATGGGTTGTTTTTATTAGTCTTTTTTTCAAAGAAATAAAATAATTTTTTTCCAAAGAGCTCATTATTCAAAAAAATAAAAACAGTATATAAAACTTTTTTGTTTATTAATTGTTTCTAGGGTTTTTACTTTTATTTATACTTCTTTGTGTTTTCTTTGCTCTAACAAGAAGAAGAAAAAAAATATATATATCAAAACACATTTTACATGCATACGGCTGAAAAATATAAAAATATTATTTGATTTAAAATTGCCTGTTTAGGAAACTTAAATAAAACTACAAGTTTCCTTTTCATATAACTTGCTTAATTAAATTTATAATCTTATTTTTATTTTTTTTATTTTTTATAAAAGCAAAAGATTCTACCTAATATATATATTATATAGTAATAATAAATGTTTTTGTTTTGAATGCACTTTGGTAACTGTTAACAAAAAAAATTACAAAAGAATAAGAATGAAATCTAATTATCAAACATCAATATTCATTTATCAAAAATGATATACAATTTTTGTTTCTTTTATTTTTTATTTTTTATATTTTTCACATTTTCTTTTCATTAATAAATAAAACAAAAGCAAATAAAAAGAGAATTTTAAAATTTTATTATTCTTCTTCTCCTTTCCCTTTGCTTATTTTTTTTTTTTTTTTTTTTTTTTGTAATTTGCTTATTTCTTTTTACTGTATTTTTCTTCAGTACCATAAACTCTGTCATCAGAATCACCTTCGACAACTTTCTTGATAGCTTCCATCTTTTCAACTTGTTCTTCCCAAGTCTTTGTACTCTTTTTCAAGGACTTATTGAACAATTCCAAATCTGGTTCTCTGTAAGTACCACCTAATCTATCCCATAAAGTAGTGAATTGACCATAGTTATAGTTGAAGTACAAATGATGAACTGTATGACAAGCAGCACCATTGACAACAGGATCATTAGCCAAATATTCACCATCATGAATCATAACAGTCCAGATATTGACAAAAGTGAATAATAACAAGTATGAGATTTTATGCAATGGGAACATGATTGGATAGATATGGTATGGTAAAGATTGGAAGTAACCATCAACAGGGTGGAAAGAGTGAGAGGCATATGGAGTGGTGACTAACCATTTGTGGTGAGGCTTGTGCAAGTATTTGTAGACTTTAGGCCAATGCAACCATCTATGAGCTAGATAAATACCACAATCAGTAAACATTATGAAATAGAAATACTCCATAAAGAAATCTCTGATACCATGGTTGTTGAAATCAATCTTAGAGTATAAGGAAGACCAACCATGCAATTCCATTATAAACCAAGGAACAGTTAATAAAACCATTAATGGAATAGCAGAGACAGCTAAATGAATTTCTAAGGACATTTGATTCTTCAAGTATCTTGGATGGTTGAAGACAGCCTTGTCAAAGATAAACTTATAAGATAAAGTAGCGAAACCCAAGTATAAAATCCAACCAAAGATAGTAGTGATAACAAATAAAGACAAAACTTGTCTTAAAATATTGTTTCTCAAAAACAAAGAGTTAAAAGTATTTTCACCAAAATTAAACAAAAAGGCTTCCTTACCATAGTAATCACCATTTGTATCTAGCAAGTGTCTGAACTTTGTCCACATAGACATAACAGCAAAAGCGGAAGCATCCTTCATTTTCAATTTGTTTAAAGAAGAAATACCATTGCTAATGGCTGCAGTGGAGTTTGATAACAAGGAGTTTACCAATAAGTTATCACCGTTATTGTTACCGGTGTTTATTCCCAAAGTCTTTGTCCAAGCTGGAGATATAGAGTCCTTTAAAGAGACAGGCAATATTTTGGCATATAAATCATCAAGTAAGTAGGAATCAGCTACTTCTAAAACTAAATCCATGGTTGTGTGTTTAGTATTATTGATTTAAAATAAGAAAGAAAGAGGATAACTTTATTATTACTATTAATCTCGATGGTTTTATTTATTTTTATTCTTTATAATAAAAGAAAGAAATAAAGAATATACAAATCTTTTCAAAGTAAAGATAACAACAACAGATTCCTTCTTTAAATATGATATATGATTACTTTTTTATAAACGATTAATAAATAAAAAAAACAACATTATTAAAAAGCTTTTTTTACTTTTCATGATTTATGAAATATCGATATATAATTTTGATTAATTTAAAAAAGAAAATTAATAAAAAAAATTTTTTTTTTTCTGTTTCTCTTCATCTACGCATAAAATTACTTATGTGCAAATTATTTTATAAACGATAGATTATGAAAAAAAAAAAAAAATCACCTGGTGCAAAAAAAAAAAAAAATTTTTTAAAATAAAAGAAAAACATTACATCGGAGCATGTTAAAATAATAATAATAAATATATCTTTTATTTTATTTTCGTTGGCTGTGAGGGGTGTCGTTTATAATAAAAACTTTAAAATTCAAACAAAAGTATAACAATTTAAAATTTATCGGGTAACTTTTGAAATAAGGAGTTTGTTATATTTTATTCAACAATATACATATTTATATTTATATATACGTAGAGAATCTTATATTTGCAAGTATTAACATATAATAAAGAGAGGAAATATCGGAAGGAGAATAAAATTAAGACAGATTATTGAGTATTCTTTCGGTATATAAAATATAAAAAAAGATACTTTTTAAATATGTAATTAGTACATATTGTCAAATCATATTTGTAACAAGGATAAGAGAGATGTTTTAAATATAATAATATATATATATATTAAATTATTTACAACTTTTTCGTTTATTAATATATTATTATAAAAAAAATAAGAATTAGTACACGTGATACTTGCACCTCATTTATTTTATCAACAGTGAGAGAATATTTATTTATCTATATAGATAAATATTATTAATATACCTCAAAATAATATTTATTTTTATATATATTTTTTTTTATCGGGTAAACGTTAACAAAAAAAACATATACGCCACAAATCTCAAAATATAAAAAAAATTTATGTTTTTTTTTTAAATCATTCGTAGAAATAACGTACATGATCATGTGATATAGTATATTTGGTTACCCAATCATAAATTAAAAGGAGTTTTTTTTTTATTTTTATACATTCTGAGAAAAATAAAACACACGTAACTATATTTGGATATTATAAAGGGATTATTATTTTAAGTTACGTTTTTTTTTTTTTTTTTTTTTTTTGAATAATAAGAATCGATTAAGGGGGACAATGGTGATATACATATAATTTCTTAAAAAACATGATTTAATCCTTTACAAAAACATTTACGTCACTATTTACATATATTCTTTCACCCTTAAAAAAATAATCATCAACTGAATATATATAATTGTTTATAATATGTTAAATTTATTTATTATAAAAAGGGGAGAGGAAACAATAAAGACTTATTTATTTTTTTAAACAAGGTTTAGTATTATTATATTGATAATTACTATCAAAACCCAAAACAAAACATATTTCATATACAATACGAAATATATCTAATAACTTACTATTCAATTAATCAAATATATAAATAAAATATAAAAAAATGGCTTTAACTTGTAGTGATATTTTTAAATTCATAGGTGCTATCATTCTTCCACCATTAGGTGTTTTCATGGAGACTGGTTGTGGTATGTCTCTATTGATCTGTTGTTTGCTTACTCTTTGTGGTTACATTCCAGGGATTATCTATGCCATCTACATCATCACCAGGTATTAAAGTTATATATATGTAAATAGAAATAAAATACCAAACTATACATATACACATATATAAGAATTAAATATAATTATTAATATTTCTGTTATTTTTCATTATTTCATTAAAGTGTGGTAAATCTATATATATATATATATATCTAATAAATAAACTTTTATTCTAAATTATTATTGTTTTTATTTCTTCTCTAAAAAAAAATATTTATATTTATTTATATTTATTTTTTCTTTTTATCTTTAGCAAGTTCAAGTTCTTCTCTCTTAATAAATAAGTTATTCAATCTTTCACTATGACAATCCATCATACCAAATCTTTTAAAGTTTCTTAAAGTTGTTATGAAAGCAGCTTCATCTTGATTGTTCATTTGATAAACCATTTCATTATAAATTTCTTGGTAATAAACTTCAGATAATACAAACTTACCTGTCTTTTCCATTGTTTCAAATGTGTCTACTTCAAATCTTTTAGTAATATCAGAATCAAAACCTTCCCCTTCTCCTAAAACAACACCATCACCTTTCATCTTTGGGAAATAACCTAACTTGTAAGCAGCGACTTGGTCATTACCAGCTTTTTGCAAGAAAAAGTTATAAATATGGGTTTTGTATTGATCCAAATTACATCTTTTCAAACCATTCAAACCAATAGTGACCATGTAATCAGATAGTCTTTTTTGTTCCTTCTTTTGATGATCTCCCTCTTTGAAATACTTGAAGTAATAGAATAATGGATTCAAAGAAGGTGGATTGATTAAACCGACTCTTAGGAAGAAAGTTAATAACAAAACTTTCAAAATGTGCATACCATAAATACCCCATAAAAGAATTAAAGAAGAATCATTGTTTAAATTATTAACTTCAATCATATCCTTGGCAATCAATCTAGAAAAGGATTCAACTTTGAAGTAAGTGAAAACTTTGAAGAAAAACAGATTCAACAAATATGTCAAGTTTTTGTTCTTCCATGGATTGATATATTGAGGAATATCTGAGATCAACCAAACTGTCATTAAAGCAATATAAATGAAAACATTAAAATAATTTACTTCCCATTTCGGTAGAATCAATTGGTGTGGCCATAATTGGGTTTCAGCACTCTTATTTAAATCCAATTCTTTCAAGTATGGGTTTTCATCAGCATCATAGTCATAGATCAAAGAAGCACCTTCTTTAATCAAGATACCTGGATGAACAGATTTGTTAATAACACTTAAAGTAGATTTGTGGAATAAAGTTGGTTTTAAAACCAATTTGAATTCAGAGATCAATCTTGAATGCTCCAAATCTAACAATTCTTGCTTGAAAATTGGAATATCTTTCAATGGCGTGTATTTTGGCAAAGTTAGTAAATAATCTTTTTCATTATCACCTTTAAGTCTTAGATAAACTTCCATGGTTTCAATTTCAGTAGGAGCATGTTGATTGCTTTCTTTAGATACAATTTTTTCTTTCGGTTCAGATTCACAAACCATTATTATTATTATATTTCGTTTTTTTTTAAAAGTTATATACTTTTGTGAGAATGGTTTTTAGATATAATATATTCTTTTAACTTATTTATAAAATTATTTTTAGGAAAGAAAGAAAAAGATTTAATAATATTCTTCAATGATATTTATAATTTTTTTAAACATTTGTTTATATAGTAACTATTTAAAAAAAAAAGAAACTCCCAAACTTCAGATACTTTTCAAAGAGGGTGTTAAACATTTTTTTTTTTTTGCAAATATTATTTTATTATTTTTTTTCCTAGTTGAAGGGAAACCTGGAGTAAAAAAAAAAATCATGTGGAAAATATTTTTTTTTTCAATAGGGTTTTTATAGTTTTTCCGTAGGGGTGTTCTTTTTTGTTCTTTATGTTTCCATTCCCGGAAAAAAAAACATGATAAAAATATATTTAATTACGTGATACACTATTGTGATGAGCTTTCTACATTTGTTCACCCCACATACAAAACGTTTTAATTATATGAAATAAAAAAAAATTTACATATATATATTATATAATTAATTGAAAAAGAATTATTCTCTTATGTTATTAAGTAAATCAGAAATTTTTTGTATTTCAGGACATTCATCTATTGGATTATCCCAGTAATCTCTCCAATTTAGATCAATTAGTAAAAAGTTCACAAAATAATATTCTAATCTATTCAAAAGCTTAATGAAAGCTGGCACTGTAATTGCTGGATATGATGAAAACATTTCACCTAACATATTTTCAACACTTTTATCCCCAGAATCAAATGAAATTCCCCTAGAGAATCTTATAAAATAAAAGGCTAATGGCTGCCAAATCAAATATTTATCACTGTCTAAATCATCTGCAGTTTTAATCCATTCAGGCAATTCAACTAAAAAATTGTTAAGAACTTCAGTGTACCCAAGTGTGTAGTTTCCATAGTAACCTAATCTTGAAACTAAAGTTTTATAATCTTCTCTTTCAAAAAGTTTGAATTGAGTGATATGTGGATGTGACAAGATTTTACTCCATGCTTTAATAGTTTTTTTAACAATTTTGTCTATATTCAAATCATTTATTGCTTTTTTTTTATCAATCATAAATTGTTTTTTACATCTTGGAAACCAAGATAAAAGTTTTTTTTCTAACTCCAAATCACTCTTAAATGTTTTATGTTTACTTTTTAAAACAAAATATGGCGAAGCTTCATTTTTGAAAAGTAGCATTAAATCTTCAAGAGGAAACTTTAGTTGAATAGGGTTAATTAAATTGTTGTTTTGTTTTGTTGGTGTAGAAGCAGATTCATTTGTAAGCAGTTCATTTTGTGGTGGTTCACTCAGTTTTAATAACATTTGATTCAGCTTATTATCCATACTCTTCACTGTATTTTTCAATTCTTGAATTTCTATCTTCATTTCTTCAAATTTAGTTTCATAATATTGTATCTCTTTGTTATTGTTTTTCTTTGATTTCTGACTCATTTTTATTTTATTTTTAATTAATTTTTGATTATTTGGTTTTTTCTTTTACAATAATTTTCGTATTAAAAGTTTTAAAAGTTTCACTTTGCTTCTGTTAATATATATAAATAGTTTTAAAAAAAATATTTCTATTGATTCAATCCCTTTTTTATAACAAAACCCTTCAATATTGTAGCAGGTGCCAAGTTGATTTGTCTAATATTCGGACTTAATTTTGTAATTGTATGACGAATCTTAGTTGTGACTTTATTGTTAAAGAAGCGGTTGGCTTTATATATGTTATAATTATGTTTGTACTCAGAGGAGTAGATCTAGAAACACGAACTCCTTGAGACTTCGATCAAGAAGAACAAGGTCTAGCTTAAATACTTTTGGTTTTTTCTTTTTAACAAAGAGATTCAAAAACTGACAGAAGTGTCTTTGATTTACAATACTAACTACAAAAAAAAAATTAAAAACAGTATTATTGATTTCCTAATTTGATATTGTTTAAAATTATATAACCTGTATGTATATACATATATAAGTGAATATAATACAACATATAAAGTTAATTTATTGATTGACTTTTTTTTTTTTTTTGAAATTGTAAAGATAAAAAACTGTAAACCTAGAAAACACACAGTTTTTTCTTTCCTTCTTTTTTTGGATTTATATATTTATTTTTTCTTTTTTTTTTTTTAATTTAATTTAATTTTTCTTTTCGTTAGCTAAAGCTTCTTCTAAAGCATCTTTTGCAGACACAACATTATTCATCTCAACTTTTGATACAGATTTGTAGTTTTCAAAATCCATTTCTAAAGCACTTAATTTGTTTTTCAAATCTTTGATGTAACTACAAGCAGCATTCAAAACTTCAGATTTGGAATGAGTAACTTGGGAAGTTGCAGTAGCAGAAGTAGCAGTAGCACCATTGATTGGTTTAGCGACAGCTTGTAATTGATCAGCACATAACTCTCTTAATTCATTGATAGCAGTGTTGATAGTTTCTCTTCTTCTTCTTTCAACTTCTTTATGTGATTCCTTTCTCTGAACAGCTCTTTCAATAACATGTTCTCTTGGAGCACCAACAACTAGTGGTTCAGCAGTTGTTTTTGTTCCTTCTTCTTCTTCTGGAGCAACAACAGCAGCGGCAGCACCAGTACCATCTTCTTTTTTATTATCTGATTCTTCAGAAACTTTTTGTTTCTTTTTTGGTGGTTCTTCAGATTCATCAACTTCATTTTTAGCAGCATCAGCAATGGCAGCAGCAGCGGCAGCTTCTGCTTCATCCTTAGTTTTGTCTTCACTATCCTGTACTTGTAAAATAGCATTGTAAACTTCGTTTTGATCTTTTTCAGCATTTTCACTTTCTTCATCTTCTTTTTTAGTATCAATTACAACAGCAACTTCTTCTTCTTCTTCTATTGGAGTAGCTTCATTTTCATCAACAGCCTTGGAAACAGCTTCAACAGCAGCATCAATAGCAGAGGCAGTTTGTTCTTCAGTTGGTTGCAATTCACTGGCAATGTTAGAGTTCTCAGTTTCTTTGGATGGCATTATTTATATTTATTTGTAAGTATTGATTAAGTTAAGTAGTAAACAATAGATTGGTTTTGTTTATTTAAATTGTTTCCTTTTTCTATAATGCTCTTCTTTGAAACGTGATATATATATATTTTTTTATACTAATAATCACGTTTAAAATCATGTGTTTTTCTAATGTTTTTTTTTTTTTTTTACATAAAAAAAAAATGGAACTTAACAAAATTTAGGTCGACGTTTTTATAAACTTTCTCCTCGTGCCTTCTCTCATTCAAAACCTTGAAAAACAAAAAACAAAAAATTGTCCACAAGTCATGCTCCCCTTTAAAAAAAAAAAAAATCAAAACAACAAACAATTTTTGTCATGTGTTTTCTTTTTTTAGAAATTGTAAATTTTTTTTTTTTTGAAAATCTTTATTTTTACTTAATTAGGAAATTTTAGCTACTATTTGTGTGACATGTGTATACACTTGTTTTAAAATCCCCACTTTGTGTAACACACGTGTTGAATATGATAGTAAAAGAACGTGACGTATTTTTTTAGACAAAAAAGCAGGCACCCAATGCTTTAGAATACATTTCCAACGGTATTATTTTGTTTAATCAATTGTAATCTTTTTTATTATTTTTTATTTTATAAAATTTCTTCTAATAACCATGAATTATTTAACAATTCGATACTATTAGGTCTTCTTTGGAAATCTAAAACCATACATTTGCTTAAAAAGATTCTTCCTTTATGAGATAAATCAGTAATCTTATTATGTTTATATCTATTACTATGCAATCTTCTATCTTCTTCAAACTCCATTTGAGTAGGCAATTTAGGAACAACATTAGTACCTATTTTAAACAATGCTTGCATTTGTGAATATTCAGGGAAAGGGTGTCTAGCAGTACACATTTCTATTATAACACAACCTATAGACCAAATATCAGCTTTTGATGTTATTGTAATTTGCTTGACAACCTCAGGAGCCATCCAATAGACAGAACCTTGTAACGATGCTTTTCTTTCATCATCTTCATCCTCTTCTTCTTCCTTTCCTGCTATTTTTTTTTTCAGCCACTGGTTTCTAACTCTTTTAGGAAGTTTAGTTGAAATACCAAAATCAGTAATCTTTACAATACCTTGTGTGTCTATTAAAATGTTTGCCCCCTTTATATCTCTATGGATAATATCTTTTCTATGTAAATATGAAATACCTACAAGAATCTGTTTTAAAAATGATCTGACTAAAGATTCTTCTAATGGACCATATGAAGATAACATTTGTGATATTGATCCACCAGGAACATACTCCAAAAAAATATTCAAAAATCCATCTTCATTAGAACATCCAAGATAATCAACAATATTTTCATGATTCAGATTTTGTAACAAATCAATCTCTCTTGACAAAGCTTCAACCATCTTAGTACTAACTTTTTTATCATTACTTGTTTTCTTGAGTTCTTCTTTATTTCCACCTTCACTAGAACCCTTACTGTCACCACTATCATTTCCGTTGTTACTACTATTATTAATAGTAGTATCTTCTACAAAAGGTACTTGTTTGACAGCCATTAAAGTACCATTCAAGCTATTTAAACCCAAAAATACATTACCATAACTACCGGAGCCCAACTTTGATCCCTTGATCCACTTACCCTCGATATTGAATTCTGCAGAGTCACTATCATCAATAGGTTGGTCCAATTCATCATCATCTAATCCTGTTAAAGAAGCACACAGAGATTGACGAGACAAAGTACTATTTTTATCAAAATCTGGATCTTTCAAAATCTCTTTTTCTAATTTCTCTGAATCATTCAATAATATAGATCCAATATTTTGCGAGTTTCTTTTTTTAGCAGTGAAATTGTTGTTGTTATTATAATCTCTTGAATTGTGGAGTGATTGCTGATATGATTTTTTTAATGATGTTATCATTGTGGATTTTAGTTTTGTTTGAGATGTCTTTGGAAAGTATGATTTTAAGTTGTTTGAGATCAAATTTGTTGTAGGTCTTTGATTTGCATTCAATGGAGATCTTATAAAGTTTTCATCAGATATTTTATTGATTGTTAATAATGATTCTTTGAAAATTTTGACCAGCTCTTTATTTGATGGTATAGTATTTATTTCACTTATTCTTTTAACTATTTTTTTACATCTCCAAATTGCAAGTTTAGAAGGTGTCTCCCATTTAGGTACAAATATTAATCTCTTTCTGATATACTTGTCTGCTGAGTGGGATATAGTGACAAGTTCCACATCATATAATAAAAACAGTTTATAATCTGTTTCATCACTGTTTAGTTCAATAGAAAAAACATCATATTGCTTACAATCAAGAGGATAGTTGTAGTTTAGATTTTTATCATTGTCCAAAATTTTTAATAACTGTAGTTTTATGTTATCTGCAGTATAACATCCCTGAACACTTACACTATGAACAGATCCATCATTTAAGATAAAGTTTATTGTGTTTTTATCAGAAAGATTGTAGTCCATATTAATAGTTTTCAAAAGTTTAGGTAACAATATCTTAGAATTATCATTATTTGTTTTATTTTCAATGTCTTTTGATTTTGTAGTTTTGAGATAATTTAATATTTTAATTCTGTCACCAATTTTAGAAACACCACTTAATTTCAATATCTCCTTATCAACATATTTAAAGTTTTGGGCACTAATTTGTTCAATCAAGTTAATGGAATCTTGCTCTTCATTTTCTTCAAAAGAAATGTTGATATCAAGTTTTTTTAACACATCGTTTAAGTTATTTATAGAATCTATAGTTTCAATGGAAGCGTTATTTGCAACTACAGTAGTCATTTTTTTATTTTAAAAAAAATTGAAATATTATATTATATTATATAATATAATAAATATATATAGAGTTTTATGTATTTTGGTTTTTCTTATAAATATTATTAATGTTATTAATTTAAAAATTAATTCAAGATAAAGAGAATTAATGATTCTAGATTATTAAAAAAAAAAAGAAAAAATTCTATTTATGATTTACTGAAGAGTATTTTTTTTTTTTTTAAAACATTAACACGTGATTGAATTCGGAAAAAAAAGCAAAAATCATGAAAAAAAGCGAAAATATTAAATTTTAAATTTCAAAAACATTCATCTTATAAATAACAAAAACCTTTTCTTTTCTATATTAATTAACAATATCTATGGTAAAAAACCAAAAACATTCAATTTTACTTTAAAATTTTCTTTTAATATTTAATTCTATTAATGACAAATAGTAATATTTCATCACCTAATTCAAACAATACAGGCACTCCTATCAAAAACTCAGAAACCATAATAAATGAATCACAAATAATTGTAGATGTGGATGATGTAGATGTTAGTGTTATACCAGAAGATGACTTAAATGGATCTCAAAAAGAAGATGAACAAAAAAACATAAATGAAAACTTGGATGACAATTTGAAAAACAATCCAATACTTTCGTTACATACCTCATTACTCCATGCATCAATACTAGCTTCAAACTACTCACTAACACCAAAAGTTGCTATTACAACAGCAAACTCAGGAATAAACAGTTTGCAATTATCTAAAAACTATAACTACCTGTTTCTTGGAGGAGATGATGGGTTTTTAAGAAAATATAATTTTTTGAAAACACTTAAAGGAGATGCACCTTTAACTATTCAACAAAAACATTTTGTGGTTGATGGTATTTTTAATAATGGTTTTATTGTCTCATATACACCAAATGAAGTTTTACAACCTAAAAGTAAGATTAAGTTTGCAAGTGTGAATAATAATGAAGAATATTATCCATTAAAAAGTAGAGTGCTAGGGATGGATATTCATAGTGAGTGTCATTTTGGTCTTCTTGGCCAAGAGAATGGAGATGTTTTATTACAAGGGGTAAGATATAAAGAAGGTAAAATATATCACGTTTTTAAGGAAGAAAATAATGTAGGATTAAACAATTTTGTAAAATTGAATAATGATGAAGATCAATTTTTTGCTTCTGGATTTTTTGATAGAAATTTAAGATTATATGATTTGAATAATGGTGAATTAAAATTGAAAAGATTAATTGGTGATTCTCAATTGAGTAATATTGAATTTAGACCTATCCATGGAGTACCGCTGAAAAATGATGATATGAATGAAAGTGATATTGATATGTTATTTGAAGAAGATGAGGAAGAAGATGAAGATTTAAAAGAAGGTGATAAAAAGATATATGATGACTACATAAACCCAACTACTCTGAAATCAAAGTTTGATGAAAACGTACTACTGACTTCTCAGCTTAATGGTAAGACATATGTTTATGATCTTAGAGTATCTGATAGCAGTAATAAATCTAAACCAATGCTTTCTCTGTTAAAATCAGATGAAACTCCACCATGGGCTGTAAATAGTTGTTGGTCTTTTTCAGGTAATAAAGTATTTGTAGGGAGAAGAAATGCTTCAGTAGAACAATTTGATATAAGAAACATTTCAAAACCTGAACAAATAATTAAATTTCCAAAAAAATCAGGAGAAATCACATGTGTTAGAACTTTGCCAAATGATAATAAGCTTGTATGTGCTTCTATAGATAATATTAGAATATATGATTTAGAGACTGATAAATTTACAATATTGCCTGGTCATCATGGTGGATACATTTCTAATTTGTATTTAGATCCAACAGCAAGATTTTTAATTACAACATCTGGTAATAAAGGTATTATAACAAATTCTGGAGTATCCACAGATTTATCATTTGTATATGCTATTGATAATGAATAGTAATTGTGAGATGTGTTTGATGTGAGGGGGGGGGGGGAAGCAATTTGTTTTTATTTTATTTATTTTTAGGAAGATATAGTTTTATATATATTGAATAAAGAAAAAGCATATGTAATTATTGATTTTGGTGAGGTAGATAAAGATGCAAATGATGATGTTTCTGTTTTCATTTGTGCCAGCATAAATAAATTGACTGTTACAATTGAAATTTTAATTAAAGCACTCTTTTCAGCATTGAAATTGAAATTTATTAATAAGTGTTTATTTTTAAAAGAGTATTTGAAGATGTTTTGGATTTTGTATAGTTTCATTAGAGAGTTTGTTTTGTTTAATAATACTTCAAATTTTTTTGCTGATAATGTATTCAAATACTCATTGACTAAAGTATTAATTTTAAATTGAATAATTAATATGTCATCATTCCTATCCTTGTTTTCATCAAAAAGAGCATATATTTCATCATTTACTTCAATCAATAGTTCTGAATATAAAATCAGAATAAAACTTATATTTGATGCTTTCACCAAATATTGCAATATTAATAATTTATGGTGATATTTATTGTTGTCAATATCATGATTAAATAATGTGATTATATTTGATAAGGTAAATCTAAAATTATTACTATTACAGGTTGTTAGTGTTTTATAAAGTTTATAGTCCAATTTTTTCAGTACTTTTGGAATATAATTTAAATACATTAAAGTATCATTGATATTTTCTTTCATAAAATCAATCAAGTATAATTTTGTAAAATTGAAAATTATTTTTACAAATTCTTCTCTATTAGAAACTATTTTATATTGTAATCTTTCATTGTATATATCGTATTCTGTAAACATGTACAAAAATAATGCAACAATATCATGATATCCTTGGTAATAGTGCAAAGATGGATCTTTGTTTAGGATATCAATTATAATATGATATAATTGATTTTGATATATCGCTTCTTGTTTGTCATCTATATTATCATCATTTCCAAAAGATCGATCACAATCCAATCTAACCTGTTTAAAAGTGTTTTCCGATAGTTTATTAATAATATTATTGTTATTGTGTAAACTGTATTGTTTGAGTTCGCTACAGATATAATATAAAGTATTTTCAATATCTATATTCTCATCATAATCCTTCCTACTCTTGAGTATTTCAAAGCTCATTATTGATATAAAAAGTTTTTAATTAAAGATTTAGATAAAGCAGATTTTTAAAAAAAAGTTTTATTATGATTGGTGGTTATCTTTAGTTTTGAAAATCCTTGAACGGTCTATTCAGACTCATATATTTTTTGTTTTGATCATTGATGACAATGTTAGTTTTTTTTTTGAAAAAAAAAAAATAATTAATTCATTTGATGACCTGATCACGTTCAATTTTTTTTTTTCAAAAACGATCAGCCATATGAGGATTTATATGTTTTTTCTTTCAACTTTGATTCAAACTACTGATATTCCTTAAAAAGGAAATTTGCATTTGATTAAAAGAAATATTATTGTTCAAATTTTAAAAAAAAATTAAAATTTTAACAAACAATAATAAATAGAGTATTTAAAGAAAGATTAGAGTCAAAAACATCATTGTTTGTTTCTTTATTATATGTAAGGTTTTATTTATTTAGGAACATAGTTTTAAATATGTTTCATCTTTATATGTACTTTTAGTTTGAAAACTAACAACTATTAAAAAATAAATATCATCATTTAATTTATTATAGGTAATAAGAAAACCAAGACAAAAAATAATTATTTTAAATTATATATAAATAAATATATTGAATATGAGCTCTGATACTCTAAGTTTGGTTCCTGATTATTACAATTCTACTTTCAATCCTAACAACATTATTTTAACATATGAAAGTGCATTTTCATTAGACACCACTATTACTTTTCTTGAATTACAAACATGGACTGCAAGTAAAATTAAATATGGTATTATTTATGGTACAAGAATTGGTGCAGCAGGGGTAGCAATTTTAATTCTAACTATTGTCACAAAAAATAAGAAATCTCCAATCTTTGTCATAAACATTTCTTCTTTGCTTTTTATGATTCTTCATTCTGGTGTTTACTTAAAATATCTTAAATCAAATTATACATCTGTTACATATAGTTTTACTTATTTTAATCAAATAATTAAAAGATCTGATATATATACTACGGGTGCAGCAAATATGTTAGAAGTTTTGTTGATTTTTTGTGTGGAAGCGTCATTAGTTTTTCAAGTTTACACCATTTTTAAAAGTACTGAAAACAAAAGAATTGGACAAGTATGGATAGCTTTATCTACCGGCTTAGGTCTAGCAACTATTGGTTTATTTTTTGCTTCTGCTATTAAAAATATGATTTCTGTATATCAAAATACAGGATCTACTGGTGATGCTCATTTGTATAATGCTGCAATTATCTGTTTAGCATCTTCTATCAACTTTATGACTATATTATTATGTTTTAAATTAGTACATGCAGTCAAATCTAGAAGATTCTTAGGTTTAAAGCAATTTGATACTTTCCATATTTTGTTAATTATGTCAGGTCAATCTCTGGTCATTCCATCTATCTTATACATTTTGGCTTATGCATTACCTGCACACGATGGTACTCAATCCTTACAAGCTATTGCAACTTTAATTGTGGTTTTATCTTTACCTTTATCTTCTATGTGGGCAGGTGCTTCAAACTCAACATTCAAGGTAAATACATTAAATCCAAATTTTGCCAATACACCTAATTATTATCAACATTCTTTTTATTCACAAGGCATTAATTCGGCTATTCATTCAAGGAAGAATAAAGCAAGAAAAATTGGAGTTGAAGGGTATGATGATATTATGATTGGAGATGATGTTTCTGGTGATGGCTCCTCATTTTTAAATCAGTCAGTAGAGACACCATTGGATGCCACTGCAAATCCAGGACTACAATCTGCAGTTCCTATGGAAGATGTTGATTTAGAGTTTCGACAATATATGATGGCCCAAACCTCATCAAATAATGATTTTAATGATGACAAAATGCTTCATACAAAGACAATTTTGAAAAAAGAAACATAAATTAAGTTATAATAATTAAAAAAGAAAAGAAATATATATATATATCAATTCTAATAATAATTTCATCTGTATTATATTATGCTTATTTTTTTAAAAAAAGATTATATAAACTTAATGTATCAAAACATCCCAATGCACAATGTACAAGACAACAAATTAAATAAATGATAGATGAAATATGTATTTCTTACACCAAATAAGGTACCAAAAAAACAGATGTACGCTAACAAGAAACATGTTACTCTAAAATTAAAATTTTTCTCTTGTTTCAGCATCATTCCATTTTGCAAACAAAATACTAATGATATAATAGGAAAAATAGCTAACACATTATGATGAGATCTAAATGGTGTTTTCCAATTAACTGCAAAATTGTGTAAAAACACTACAACTATAGGTATGCAAATTGGTAAAATTAATAGCATCATTAACAAAACAGTTTTGTTGAACTCAATTGTATTTTTATTATTAATTTTCGGTGATGATGATATGAATAAGAAAATGACATAAAACAGATGAGATATAGCCAAAAGAGTAAAAACCAATTGATATGGAACATAGAAAAACACAGCAATAATTAAGATAAAAAACTTTATTACTCTTCCTAAAGATAAAATTTGTTTTAAACTTGATTTATTAATTTTTTCTTTACTCTCATCTTCTGTGGTTTCACTTTTTTCGTTTTTTTTACACTTATTTATCAATCTTTCAACAAGCAATATTAATCCACCCAGTAACATAACAAGTCCCGTTGACAGCATTAACACTAAATAGTCTATAAAAATACTATCCAAAGTTAAGCTACTGTTTCCTAAAAATTCATTTTTTTGAAATTTAGAATATCCTTTATTAAATAAATTATCATTGACTTTAACACAATCAACAAAATTTAATAATAATTTAATAGTATCAAATTGTAATAATATTTCAATAATAATACATAATACAGGACCCCAGTAAGTAATGTATGTACAAATTTTTCGTAAAGAATCTCCTAAAGCACTAAAGTTACCTGTATTAACAAATGCTCTAATTTGGAATAAAAATATTATTGAAATTAACGTCACAGGTAAAGTAGCCAAAGATAGTCTATATCTTCTAATAATTAATTTCAATGTGTGTTTTAAATCAATTTTTATTTTCAGGAAATGAACTTCATTATCATTGTTAAACAATTTTAGCTGAATCAAATGCTTGTTAGTCTTGGTTGGAATGTAAGGTGGATTTGCAGCAGTGGTAATTGATATAGACTCTGAAGTTGACTTTAATATATGCCATTTGGTTTCATATGGTTCTGAAATAAATTGTTTAATTAATGGATAATTTTCATGTTTTATAGATACTCCTTTAGCAACTAACTTAAATGCAATGTTTGAAGACAATGATGTGTAAATGTTGAAAAGTTGTAAGTTTATGTTTCTATTGACAGGTAATTTTTTTCCAAAAAATAATAAATCAAGAAAATTTATATTGATAATGTTGTCAGTATTAAATTTGTTAATTGAAATTTTTTCATTTAACTTTTTCTTAATATTTATCTTTAAAAAATCAAACTTCTTGATCGTTTCGTTAATTAAACCTAAGCTTTTATCAGCATCATTAACAGTCGATTCTTCTAAAGTTTCAAATTTACTATTTGGAATATCTTTAAATAAATCAGAAATTTCATGACAACTAAATTCACCATTACATAATAATATATCAATTTTGTCTAATGATTCAGAATTCAATGTAATTTCTAAGTCCCAAACAGATGATAATTTCAAAGAGTCTAACGGCAAAATATACTTACCAATATCACTAAGTGAAGTCAAAGAAACAGAATCACCAATAAATTTTAATTGATTGCTCTTTGACACATCAACTACTTCATCCACCATATTTTTGAATGAAATCTTATTATTTTCTAACACATTATTATCCAGTAAATTAGTTTGGAAAACATCCATTCTCTTTTTTAATTCAAGTGTTTTAGTTGGACTATTTTTATCAACAATTTCTAATAAAGTTTTTGCAAGCACTTTTCTTAATTGATCACACCAAACAATTGCTAGATGGTCAATTGATGTCCAAACTTTTGGTATACCAGATGTATAAACAGTTAATCCATTATTCAATGGAGTAACATCATTTAAAATACTTTCCAACAATGTATAATCTGAAGGTAATACATCATCCAAAATACCACCGGTGATTGATATCAAAGAGATGTTATTGTAAGTATAACTATTTAAATCATTAAATTGTTCAACCCAAAATTCATCAATCTGTTTATAAACTTTCAGTAAATCACCATCAAAAGTCAAGGGAGATAAACTATGAGGTGATGACAATGAGAGAATTGTATTTATAGATTCTGGTAAATAGTTGTCCAGTAAAGGTAACACTCTGCTAACAATACCACCCATAGAGTGACCAACAATAATGACAGAAGTAGGTAGTGGTCCATATTTTATATCATTTGTTTTTTTACTGCTTTTGTATAAAGAAAGAATAAATTGTATACAATCATTCACAAACTCAGCTTGATCCAGCATAGTCTGACCATGAAATGCTGTAAAATCTTCATTAAAATCAAGGGTATAAAAATCCAAGTTCCTTTTGTCTGATTTATCTTTCAAAGATGATAATATTTGATCATTTTTAGAATAATAATAGTTTGCTGTTTGTGCTGCAATAGATCTTCCTTGTTTAAAAGAACCTGCATTTCCAGGTATGAAAAGTACTGGAATACCATCCACTAAAATTTCATTTGAAGAAGAAATTGGTTCTGAATCTACCCCTTGTTCTCGATATAAATATAAGTGGTATTTGCTTGCAAATCTTGTATGTAAAAAGGAATCCATATCATTCAATTTTGCATATGATGGATACATATAAATACTTCTACAAGATGGTGAATCTGCACCTTCAAATGGTACAAACACAAGAGAATAAACTAAAGAACATGAAATAATAAGCAATAATAAAATTGGATATTTTATAGAAGATGGAGTTTTCATAAACAAATAGTTGTTATTTTTGTCATCAGATATATTTTTATATAACCCACTTTGGTACCGTCTAATTGCTCTAAACAAACCATTTATGCTTAATTTAACCATGTTAAACTATTAAATAAAATCAAATATTTAAATGAAAAAAAGCATTCCTTTAATTGGATTTTAGGTATAATATTTTCTCTTTTCTAAATAAAGTATTAATTTAATTTTGATTATACATTTGTCTTCTTTTTTTTTTTTTTAAAAAAAATATAATTATAAAAATCTATAATTCGGATATAAATCTATAGCTAAAAGTTTTAATCAAAGCAACCACCTTTAACAGAAAAATAAAAATAATCTTTCTTTTTTTTTTATTTCATTAATAATGATAATTAAACTCATTTTATATATATATCATTAAATAGTTTTACAAATGTTTCTATTTTAGTAGATGGTGTGTGTGTGTGATTTTTTTTCTTCTTTTCTTCTCAACTAAGAGTGTTCTTGTTTTTTGGTAATTTGAGGTGTTGGTGTTGATAATTTTTGTTTTGAAGGTGTTTGTTGTTTATTTGGAGTTTGCTGTTGTTTTTTAGATTTTCTAACAGTTCCATTACTATTTAAAGAAGAAGAACCATATCCATTTTGTTTTTTGTTAATATTGTCTTGTTGTTGCTGTTGTTGTCTTTGCAATTGTAACTGCAGCATTTGCTTTTGTTTTTTTCTAACTTGTTCAACATATTTTTGTCTCCTTAATTGATCTTTTTTCACTTTGTTTATTAAATCTCTTCTATATTGATGTTGAACTTCTTTCATCTTATCAGATGCTTTTGTTCCCAACATAGTACTGAATCTGATAACTTGAGTTTCTCTAGGAATATTGTTCAAAGTGGAAGAAGTTTCAACTAAAGGTGGATCATGAATGTACTGGTCAGCATCAAATTTCCATCTATCAGCCATTCTCGTATAAGAATCCTTTTCTGATGAATAAACATCAATAACAGTATTCTCATTTGTTTCCTTTTTTTCTTGAGAAATCAAAGCTCCTAATATATTAACATTTTCTTGAGTTTCAATTTCTCCAAAATCAAAAAATTCATTTAAAACATCAGTAGTTTTGTTTTCAACTTGATTCAAATGGTTATACTGCTTATCAATAAATACTTCATTGAATCTGCTTATTCTCTTTCTGTTTAAAAATGGTAATTCTTTTGTATGTTGTTTTTCAATACTACCACTTCTCCCTGTTTGTTCCTTCATTGAAGCATGTTTATATTCAGCATCCATTTGATAAATTTCTGGCATAATGTATTTATCAAAAGAATCATCTATATTACTCTTTGGAGCTAAAATACCAAACAAATCATGTAGAGGATTATCATTAGCTTTTGATTCATTTGAAGAATCAAAACTATCAGCGTTCAAAATTTCACCAGAAGAGTTGATAATCTTTACATTACTAGCAATGGCTTTCTTGTTATAATATTGTGACAACTCTGGAGAATATGAATCAGGTTTGGTAAAAGATTCATCCCTTGTTGGATCAAATATAGGATTATAACCAATATTGAATACATCAAAGTTAGAAGCTGACAAACTTGAAGAGATTGCAGCACTAGTGTTTAGCATATTTGATGGAATATTGAAATCCATACTTGGATTCAAAGTGCAATCAGTAAAATTAACATAGTTTGAATTGCTATCCTCACAGTATCTTTTAAACATTGAATCTTCAAAGAATTGTTTGGTTTGTCTCTGTTTTTCATTTAAAATGTAATCAACATTCTTCAAATCATGTTCAGGAATAGAGTTGTTTTTAGCTTCAGTGTAAACACTACTTTTAATCCTTTGTTGTTGTTGTTGGGCATAGCCAGAGGATAAACTACCAGTAATATTGTTTGGATCCAACTCTTTAAGAATTTTGGACTTTTTATCACCTGATGTTCCTGCACCCCCAGCAGTAGAAGATGCAGAAGCACTAGCAGTTCCTTTAGTAGTCTTTCTTCTCTTCAATTGTCTTTCTTCATCAAGTTTTGCTTGTCTCTTTCTAGCTCTTTCTTGTTGTTTTTTCTTTTTAGCAACTAGTTTTTGTTGAGTCTTTTTATTGATCTTTTCTTTCAACTCTTCAATCTTGTTTTCTTTGACAAACTTAATTTCTTCTAATTGTAAATTCAATTTTCTTCTTAACTCAAAATCAACTGATTCGTATAGTGTATCTGAAGTTTCTCCACTGCTATTTACAAATTGCTTCTTTTTAGACGAATTGTTTAGGTTATTTGGATCAATCATCACAGTAGTAGCCACTTCTTCTGATAATGAAATTTTATTGTCTCTAATCAATTTTCTTTGTCTATAGATTTGCTCCCATGATAAAAGTTTTTCTTGTTGAATAACTTCTCTGGTATTAACTTGATGAATAATGTCATGAGTTCTTTCAAGCTGTTCTAAAAGAATGTATAATTTCTGAGAATTAATTTTATCCATTTTTCTAGTCTTTCTAACTTGTCTAACTTCTCTTCTTCTAAAGCAAATATATGGATCGTTATCGTTCTTTTCACTATTTTTCTCAAATCTTAAATGGGGTCTTATAGTATCTCCATTGGCTTTAAGTTTTCTTTTTCTCCAATGATCAAAGATTTTATGACCAAATAATTTCAATTTTTCAAGGGTGGAATTCTCATTATCTGGTGAAAGTGTTTTATTGGTAGTATCAGATTCCCAAATCAGCTTGATATAATTTGGAATATTCAATTTATGTAACAATTCTTTTTTCAAAGCTATATTAATACCTTTTTCTTCATTTGTAGTTGAAGAGCAAAGGGATGTTTTGAGGAGGGGTGTGTTTTCTTTTAATTTATTATTCAAGATATCATTCAAATCATCATAAGATAAAATAGAATCAGGTTCAACTGTCAAAAAAGGTTGATGTTCATTGACTATCTCCTCAAAAATTTGGCAAATCAATTCAAATTGATCATCAGTAATCTTATCTTTCAAATTCTCTTTTTCTAAAAATTCATCATCTTCTTCATCCATCAAGTATTCAATACCATAACATTGTTCTAAAGTTGCACTACTTATAATATAATGTTCTGGGTTCACAAACTTTGGGACTTCCAGTTCATTATAAGCAGTCCATAGTTTAGAAGCATCTGGAGTTGGAATATATTCATGTTTCATAGAATCTTTATTTTGTAAAATTTTTTTCAAATGCTCTTCCTTCTCCTCATGTTTCTCAACACCAGTTTCAACAGATAATACTTCTTTATGATCACTATTCACAGTTGGCTGTTCAATAATAGATTTTGGAGGTTGAGCACCAAACTCTTTACCAAATTTTTCCATCCATTGTACTGAAGACATGATTTGCATCTTTGCATTAATTAGAACTTTCTTTTGTCTCATTGATCTACTTCCAATTGATTCTGCCAGCAGAAGGTCAGAAGAAGCAGCTGATGCTGCCGCAGCTGTAGTGGCACTTCTTGTATTAGCAGCAGGTGAAGGAGATGCATTATTACTAGAGTTTATTTGGGATCCAACAGTTGAAGAATCAGATATTGTAATGTCATTTTTCTTTATTTCTGTTTGAGTTTTTTTTCGATTATTAGCAGCATTCCTTTGCTTTCTTGTAGCCGCCATATGATATTATTTATTTATAATTTTTTTTTTGTGTTATAGAAAATAAATACTCATATAAAAAAATTAAAATTTAATTGAAAAAAATAATAAATTAAAGTGAATATTTCTGTTTTCGGTAATATTATTATAATTAATTAAACAAACAAACAGAAAAAAAAAATTATTAGTATTATTTTATCGGAGTTTAAGTTAAATTATTTCTTTTTTTGAATCCGGGTAAAGATATTTACAAAATATTCAAAACACACAAAAATAATTTTTTTTTTATGAAAGCTTAGTTGTAATTGCTATCAAAGTTGATAAAAAGATTCCGCTTTTTATTTAAAAGTGACAAGTATATTTAACAAATCAGTAAGAATAGAATGAACTAATATTGACACTGTAATAATAGCTAAATTATTTGTTGTTTTTCTTTTAAAGAAACACACAATATTAAAATGCTACCAAAAATTAAAAAAAAAAAAGTTTTAGGCAATATATTTTCGACGTAAAGTGGCAAAAAAAAAATTTTGTTTCGTCGAATGTCGAGATACTTGTGCGAGATTTTCTAAGAATCTATGCGTACTTGCTTCTTTTTTTTTTTTCCTTTCCTCGTCTATGTGTATAGATTCAAAAAAAAAAACAAAAATAAAGAGGTTAAAAGTTAAGAGAATATAATATTAAATATGTATCAATTTTTAAACTCTCTTAAATAACAACTATTAGATTAATAAATTAACTTGGTTATTCAAGTAATAAAATCCTTTATTTTTAATTTTTTTTTAAACTATTTAGTTTGGTTTATATGTGAGTCAATAATTATTTCCCTACAAATTCAAAAAAAAAAAAAATTTTTTTTTGCGAAACTTCGTCGAAAAACAACCACCATTACCCTTTAAGAAAAAAAAAATTGTTTTCTCTTCGAAAATATTAAAAAAAAAAAAAAACACCCACAAGCGACATTCACCGCTACCATAATAAAAATATATTTTAAAAAAAAGAAATGTGACCACTCACAAAAAAAAATCGGATGATGATCACATGATGCAGTGCTACATAAAAAAACTCCTACTGTCATATGAAGGAAGAAAAAAAAAATTTTTTTTTTTTTTAAAAATAACCTAATTGAGAAAGATGTGCATCTTGTTTAACCAGTAAACAACGGGGAAAAACAAGAGAAAAAAAAGCAATTAGTTAAAAAAAAGATATTTACTATTTTATTTCTTTGATCAATTAAAAACATTATATATATTTTATCAAAACCAAGAACGACATATATAAAAAGTAACATATCTTTATTAAAATAGTATTCATAATCATGAGTGATATTTTAAGTAGTGAACTTAATGAAAATGTTAAAGATTTGTCAAACATAATGCATGCAAGACAAAAACAGAGTATTATGGATGGAATAAGAGATATTACAAAAACTGTTGATGATATAAAATATTTAAAAGAACAAAAAGGGTTATATATTGATTTACGTAGTGATTTATTAGATTTTGAAAATGACGATGATGATGATGATAAGAATGAAAATAATGATTTTAAAGAAGAAGATGGGAAAGTTATAGGAGAATTAGTTATATCAGGAAAGACAATTTTCAAAAACATTGGTTTGGAATATTTTGTTTTGATTGATAGATCTGAATGTATAACATTTTTGGAGGAAAGACTAAAAGCTATTGAAGAAACTAGTTTTGTTTTAGATAATAAACTGAATAATTTAATAAGAAATTTAAAAATTAGCTATCCAGCATTGAGTAAAGATATTCAAAAGCAAGTTGATGCATGTATCAAAGAAAATGAATTGAACAAAAAATTTAATAGTGATTTGTTAATTGAAAGAGATATACAAACAGGTAACTTCATGCCTAATGGTGCTATCACAGATGATCTTATTAATAATGAGGAAGAAAAAGAAGAAGAACCTTTTATTTTCGATGATTCATATGGTACTGGAGAAGATGATATTATGGAAATTATTGAGCAGCTTGATGAATCTGGTAATATTATATCTTCAAATGTTTCAACAACAATAAATGGAAACAAAGCAGATGAGCCAAAACGTGGTAAGAATTACAAAAAGAATAAAAAAAAGAGAGCTCGTGCTAAAGCTAAAAAACAAGAAAAAAAATTAAAAGAGGAGATTGATTTGAAAGAGTCTGAATCAGGAGATAAATCACATATAAAAGACGATCAATTTTATGAAATGCTTGAAGATATGGGCATAATAAATCAACAAGCAACAAATGATATAGCTGCAAATACCGAATCAGATGTTTTAAAAGAAGAAATACCTAAAGATTTGCCAATCATTAAAGAGGTGGATATCAAAGATATTCATATTCTTGGTCCAAGAGTCAATACAGAAAATGGACAAATTGAAGTTCCTGATTATTTGAAATTTAATGACCCAACAAAACCTGCTATTGATCCAAAAGATATTATGGAATATACTGATTTAATAAAAGCTCTTGAAAATATGGAAATGGATGAAGAAGGAGAAGAAAATAGTTGTTATGATGATGATAATAAAGTTTCTACCTGTATTGTTGAAAAAGATTTGTTACCTGCAGAAATTGAATATGACTATGAAAAACTTAATAAATACTTTGTTCAAGATAATGATTATTTTTTTGGCAATGATGAAGAGGTTGATCTTTCTAATTTAAAATTTGATGAAGAAGATTTATTTGATGAAGAAGAATTTGATATCAAAACATTAATGGCACAAAGAAAGAAAGAGAGTTTAAAAGAAAAAATTGACGTGATTTTAACTGAAAGTAAGCAAAATATGCTAAAATATCAAACTGATATTGAAAAAATAGGGACAAAATCTATTCTAAAAATTATTAATGATAAAGCCATAATTAATTCTAAAGATAATGTTAAAAAGAGTGTGTCTTTTGCTTCTAGCCTTCAAATCAAAGAATTTGAAAATACCAAAATGTTTAATAAAAGAAACACTTTTGTCAACATGTCATACTACATGAACTTAGATGGACCTATTGAAATTGAATTGGACACTGTAACTCAAAGAAATACTGATTTAAATAAATCCTCTATATTAATAGATAATGGCACTGTGGAAGAAGATGAAGAAGCTCAAACAGAGGCTCTTGATATATCTGAGATCAACAAAATAATGGAGGAAACAGCTAATAAATTGACTGGTGGTGATGATTTGAGCGTTGATATTAAGGAAAATAATTCTGAGGTGGGAAACTTTTCTAATAAAGAAAAAGTTTCTAGATTTAGAAAAGACAGGCAATCTAGAAAATCTAAAAGAAACAGTTTAATGTTTAGTGAAATGTCAGATTTTTCAATTAAGGATATTATTGTTAAAAATGATGATGAACCAGCAATTGAGCCTACTATTATTGAGCATGATTTTATTGTTGAAAATGATTTTGTAGACAGTAAAATTGAAGAAGAGGAGGATGATGAAGAAGAGGAAGGTGATGAATCATTTAATACAATTTATCAAAAATCTCTACAAAATGGAAACAATTTTTTTACCAATGGTGAATTAGAAGAAGGTCGTGAATATGCTGAAAATATTTTTTTGGAGGAGGAATCGGAGTTCCTTGAAAATGAAATTGAAGAAGATGGAATAGAGGAAGAGTTTGATTTAGGTCCAGTTGAAGAAGATGAATTTGAGAAAAACTTTGAAGCTAAGAAAAAAATAAAAGAACAAACAGATGCTGAAGAAAGGGCATTGAATGAAATGGTTCATTCAGAATATGAGTTTCCAGAAGAGCTGATTAAAGCTATTAATGAAGATAAAAACATAGAAATTATTCAAGAGCCAAAGATTGATTACTCTCAATTTAGAACTACAGATGAAATGGCACAAGCTTATATTACAGGTCTGTATGATGATGAAAGAGATGAATTTTCAGCTAAAAATTATCAAAGAGTTGATGGTATGCATATTGATTATACTGATGATTCTCATAAAGGTTATATCATTGAGAAGCTTCAAGATTTTACAGGCTACAATGAGCAAGTTGAAGTACTAAAAGATGATATCGCTGAGTTTATTAAAGAGACTACTAAAGTTCAACTTGTTGAAGCAAAAGAAGAAGATGATGATGATGATAATGATATTGGAATCATGGTTGATATTGTTGAAAACGAGTTTGAATTTGATAATATTTTGATTGATGCTGCAAATGGAGATAAAGTTGAAGAAAATGATGATGCCGTAAATTATTTTGATTTTAATGATGGAGATGATTATAGATTGAATGAAAATGTATTGAAAGAAGATATTTCTAAGGAATATCAAAGACTAAAACAAAAGATAATTAAAAAGCAGCAATTGGAAGAAGCTACAAGTGATATTGTTGAGCATGAATCTAAACAATTTGAGGCTATAGATGAATCAGGTAATGTAGTTAAAAAAAGTAGATTCAAACAACAGAGAATCAAAATGAATTTATAGAGACCTGAATTAATAAGAACTTATGTATATATATTGTACTTTACAACAAAATAAAGACTGTTATATTTTTATTCATCATAATGTATGTAATTTAAACAAATATGTTTACAAATATATAGTTCAATTTTTAATAATTTTTGATAAAAGAGAACATATTTTAGAATTTTGTAATTTTTCAACTGTAAACACTATATATTAAAAAATAAATTCCTTTGTGTTTTTTTTTGCATATCAAAAATTCGGTTAAAAAAAAAAGAGAGCTGCATATGAATTAATTCCAAAAATAAAATAAAAAAAAGGGCTAAATCATTTATATGTATATTTTTTGTGTTTGCACATATGATTCAAATACATATTTTAAGCCAATTAAATTATAAAGATGTATATATAAATAAAAAGTGATGATAGTTAATATATATATGTAATAGGTTTTATAAAATTACTATCTTATATAAATTATTTAAAATGATTTAGCTTTGTTTGTGTTTATTCCTTTTGTTTTTTTGTTATTATAAAGAGAATGTTTTATTACTATTTGAAGTGATTTCTTCTTAAGTTTAAACTTTAAGAAATTAATAAATATTAGTTAACAACCTGTATAAGACTTGACCAAAATTATATATATACATATATTAGAAATAAATCATTTTAACATTTTATTACTATCTCCAATTTTACTTTGTAATTTTTATTTTATTTTTAACTTTTGCATAATTAATGACTGATTCTGCTTGTATTTTTTATGGTGATACACCTACATGTATGTTTACATCTTGGAGATTAAGTTATACAAATATTGCTGTCATTCATATATCTGATAAGCTAAGTGGTGATGGTATGATATCATGGAAATCAAACAAACTTGGCTCAAATTTTTACACACCAAATGTTTTTATAAATAATTTTTTTTTGAATGATATGGATTCTGAAGGTAAGAATATAAATTTATCTGATTTAAATGAAAAATTAAAAAATTTTCTGATTGATTATCTATTTATTTCTTGTAATTCTATATTTGAGTTGAAACGAGTTTGTAAAAAATTAGCTAATGTTATCAATGAAACTACTATTGTATTTGTTGAAAGTAATTTTGCTGTCAACTTAGATTTTTTAGTTTATGAACAATTGAATTTGGAAAGAGGTAAAGATTCAGAAGTTGCTGTATTTGGTATTTTAAGTGATTTGGAAGGTAGAAAGTTAACATCTGGCTCCTTCACCCTTTTATCAAATGATATTGAATATTATTTTGGTTTAACTTATATTCAATCTATCAAAGAATTAAGTAATGATTTTTTAAATTATTTAAAAAAAATTAGTGCTCAATTAAATGATAAAGACTCCAAATTAAACCTTTTCTTTGACTCCTTAAATTCTTCTGGTGAAAATATGATCAAATTTCATAAAATGTCGATTTATGGTAATGAACTTGCAATCAGAGTTTGGGAACATGTGATACCTAAAATGGCTTTTAACATCATTTCAATAATATATGAAGATACTGAGTATGATCATTTCATAGTAAAAAATCAATCTATGGCTAGGGAATTAAGTTTGAATATATTAAAAGAATTAACTATATTAGCATATTATCATTGTAATTATGATTTTGAAGTAATAAATCCAAATAATAAAAACCAGAACAAAAACAAAAATTACATTAATCAACCAACTTTTTTGCCATATATAAAATCAAGCAAAGATATTGCTAATATTGAAGGTTTACTTGATTATGAAAAATGCCTAAGTTTAATTTTGAAAAAGAAAAAATCTTTAAATTCTGAAGCTCATATTGAAAATTCACCAGAATTTGTATCACTCTCTTTTGAAGCATACTCATTTTATCACAAATTAGAATTTCCTGCTTCAATCCTTTTAACACAACCAGCAGAATTATCAAAAAAATATAATTTACAATCAGTTTGTTTAAAATTTTTAAGCCAATTTTATGAAAGGCTTTGTATATTATCTGGGATGCCTGTATATTTGGCAAACTCCACTAAGATGATTGATGGTTTAATTGATCTTAATCAAAAGAAACAAAGCTTAATTTTTAGTAAAGGAAATGTTTTATTAACAAGTAATTTAAGCAATATTAATACTAATAGTAAAAAAAAAAGTAATGATTCTAATAATGAATCATATGAAAAACTTAAACAAAAGAAAAAACAAGATAAAAAAGATAGGTTAGAGAGAAGAAGGAAAAAGGAAAAAATTAATAATCATAATAATAATGAAACAATTGATCAGCAAAGACAGACGCAAATAAAAGCAAAAAAAAAAAAAACAGAAACTAAAGTTGCTTCATCTTTCCAAAATGATTTAGAAGATCAGATTGCTGATGATATTGCTGCTTTATATCTCGATGCTTTGGATACTGTCAATGATGCGCATGATATTAACTCTAGTAAAATTGCTTCTAATCCTATCGTGGAAGAAGAAGAAGGAGAAAATGATAGGGCTAGTTCTACTGCATCTAATGCTGAGTCAGATTATACTTATAAAACTGCTGAGAGTGAAGTCAGTGGAAATACTGAAACCAATTATGACTCTGAATCAACAACTGAATCAGACTATTCACTGACTTCATATGCCACATCTGGATCTTCCATAACATCTTATAAAAAAAGCAATTCTAAAAACCAAACTAAAAAAAATGGCTTACAACATAAGAAATACAGAAGAAATAAAAAATCTGCAACTGGCTCTTCAATAAATTTACCGAAAAAAAGCACTTATAATCCATACAATGCATTTAACAGCAAACTCAATTCAAAAGCAAAAAGTCTCAGAAAGGAAAAACAAAATTCTGATATGCAATTTTACAGTTATGGTGATGATGAAATTCTAGACAAACCAAATTATGGGCATAGTAGTAGCTTTATAAGTTTATCAAGACTGATGAATATAAACACAGAAAAAAATCTTTTACACAGGCTCTCACATGAGTTTGAACGTGAAGATATGTCAAGATATTATGGTTTATATGGTGACCATCCAGCAATAGTAGAATTAAAAAATAATAAAAAACTTGAAAATGAAAAATTGAAGTTGAAAAGACAACAATTGATGAATGATATTTCAAGATTCAGAAGATTCAAGGTCGATAATAGTATGAAGTTTGGATATGGAAATAATTCACAGCATAATGAGAAACAGAAGGGTAATTTAAACAACAATTTATCTTTTTACAAATATATTGATGTAATATCTGCTCCAATCAATGTAGATCTCTCAGGGAACAGTACTAACAGATTTGGGAAAAATGATTCGATTAGAAGTTTAATTGAGACTAAGAAAAAAAATATGGATGACAAGGAATCTGATGATAGCAAACAAAAATTGATAGAGTATAAACTAAATGAAGATGCAAACAAATAAAATATTTATCTATTTAGTAAATTAATTATATTTCAGAATTACAACATTAAAAATTGTTTTTATTTTTTGTTTCTTTTGGTTAGGTTATTTCTTAATTTCATTATATAAACTTGAATCAACTACAATAAATCAATTTGTATATTTCTTTTTTGTAATACATAATTTATTCGTATAAATCTTCATCTAATCTTGCAGCAGGGTTATTTTCAATGAAGTCTAGAGAGACCTTGTGGCCTAATAATTCTCTGATGTTTTGAACCTTGTACTTGATCATAGTAGGTCTTTCTAAAGACAAACCCCAACCCAAGACTTTCAAACCTCTTGGAAGACCCATACTCTCCAACATTTCAGGTCTAAACATACCAGAATTACCGATTTCAACCCACTTCTTCAAACCTTCATGCCAAGAGAAGATTTCCATGGATGGTTCAGTGTATGGGTTGTAAGTAGGCTTGAATTTCAAGTTTTCAACACCCATCTTGGAGAAGAAATCTTCCATGAACTTGATCAAGGAACCTAAAGTGATATTGTAGTCAGCAAGGACACCTTCAACTTGGTGGAATTCAGCCAAATGGGTGGCATCAACAGCTTCATTTCTGAAGACTCTTTCAATGGAGAATAATCTTGCTGGCTTTTGATCTTTAGCAAGCTTATGAAGCATGGCAGCAGAGATGGATGTGGTGTGAGTTCTCAAGACTAATTTTTTAGCTTCTTCTTCTTTCCAGTTGTATCTGTAACCGATGGAATCAAAAGCACCTTGTTCATGAACGGCTTGAACGTTCTTGATATATTCCTTATCAGTTGGCAAGTCAGAGGTCAATGGGTTTTTCAAGTAGAAAGTATCTTGCAAGTCTCTGGCTGGATGTTGTTGAGGAACATATAAAGCATCGAAATTCCAGAATGAGGATTCAACATATTGGTTTGAAGGCATTTCAGTGAAACCCATGTTGAAGAAGATTTGTCTAAATTCTTGTTTAATCTTGTTCAATGGATGTAAAGCACCTGATGGTGGTAATGGACCTTGAGAATTAAAATTATAAGCTTTGAATTTCAAGTCCTTGTAAGAACCGGAAGAAATCATATCAGAAGTCAATTCAGTCTCTGGCTTGATCAAATCAACGGAGAAATCATCACCTTTAGTAACTTTATAAGTAACGTCTTTCTTTTGAACAATCAATTTTCTTTTTTTTAAATCGGCTAATGTCTTATTGTCAATGGAATCATGTTTACCATCTTGAATAGCTAATAACTGATCTTTGGTTTCATCTTTTAAAGAACTTTTTTCGATACCTTGCTTAATTTCTAAATTACCTTCAGAAGTCTTGCTAATCCAACCATTTCTGAAAGCTTTGGCTTGACCTAATTTTAATTCACTTGGAGATAATTCTAAATCATCATTCTTGGCTTTAAGAGATAATTGACCAATCTTGGCTAAAATATCTAATAATCTTAATTCATAAGAACCTTTGTTTAAAATATCTTGACCTTCAGAAGAGATTTCATAGTAAATGTTTTCAATGGTTTCAAACTTAATTTTGTTAAAAGCATCTAAAGATTTCAAGTTAGCAATAACATCTTGAGAGGAAACTTCTGGATAGGTCTTTAATGTAGATTCAATGACATTATTTTTGTTTAATTCTTGTAGAATTTCTAATTGGAATTTTTCACTAGACATTTTATTTTTTTTATTTCAAAGAAAGATATAAAGGAAAAAGAAAAAAGGAAAAAAAAAAATAAAGAAGCAGAAAGTGTAAGAGTGATATCTATACTATTCTTGGTATTAAGTTTAATATATGTATGTTTATTTTTTCTTGGTTTGATTTGTAAAACTTTAACAAAAGAAAGTTAATTATTTAAGATCTTATATGAAGGTTCTCTCTTTTTTTTTTATTTATTTTCAAGATGGATCCATCAAGAAGAAAATTTTTTTTCGAAAGGAACAAAAAAATTTTTTTTCTCTTCATACTTCCTTTTTCAATTTGGCTGTGTGACTGAATTATATTTGCATGCAAGTTATATCCGATAGTAATTTATTTTACCCGACCATACTAACGTGTATAAAGATTTTTGTTTCTAAAAGTGAGATATATATATATACTCTTTCATAAACAATAACTAAATAGTATTGTTTTTAAATAAAAACACATAGAAGCAATAGAATAGTTTTTTTTAAATATATATATATTACACTTTTGTTGTGTTTATTTTTTGGATTTCTGTTTTTAGAGTAGAAAGAAGGTCTATAAGATCTGCTGTTGACTCGCTGTCTTGACCTAACTTTTGAATCAAGTTATTTAGCAATTTTTCTTTTATACTAGTAGTTTTTAAAGATTTATTTATATCTATACTCAATAGTCTATCTTTCATAATATAAAGCTGATTAAACTCATTATCTAGATAACTGTATTCTTTTTGAAGTGTATCGTTTGTAATTTTTAAAAAAGATTTGTATTCTTGTAGTTGTTCTAGAGAATAATCATCTATATTTATATTGTCAGACACTTTTACTTTAATTTCTTTTTCTTCTCTATCTGATCCATACAAAGTATCTTGTTTAGTAAAATGATACATTGCATTATCTTCATTATTCAATACTTGTTTCATCATCCTTATTCTCAAGTTATTATTATTATTAGGTTCATTGTCGATATCATGATTATTATTGTTTTCTTCACTGTTAGTATTTATTTCAGCATTGCTAGAAACTGTATCATTATCTTTTAAAATATTATCATACTCTATGAAATTACATATGAGTGTATTGTTTCTTATATGAGAATCATAATTTACAAAAGATGTTGTTGCAGCAGGAATATTATTACTATGATTATTAGTATTCTTGTTGTTTGTTGCAGTTGTGACATCCGCTTTATTTATACCATTTATTGAATCGTCCATTATTTTATTAAAATATATCTTTTATTTTTTAGGTTATTATATATATTTTTTTGTTATTAATTAAATCTGATCCTTTAAAATTCATTTTTTAAAGAAATTTTCCAAAGGCAAAAGAAAGAAAAAATAAAAAAAATAAACAATAAAAAAAATTTAAAATTTTAATTTTGTTTGAGTCACGTGCTATACATTAAAAAAAACATTTCTTTTTATTATATTTTAATTTTTTTCACATTTTCCTTTTTAAGAGATTTACATATGTATTTAAAAAAAAATACATGTAATTCAGAAACACAGAAGTATTGAAACTTACTAAATCATGCTTATATAGCTTTATAAATATTTTATTATTATTATTTTAAAAAACATTAAATATAATAACCAGTTATACAAAATACAAATAAAAAATTACACCATTATATCTTTGATCCTTTATATACAAGAATGAGTAGTAAAATAGACGAAGATAACCTAGATGATTTATTCAATCAATTAGATCAAGTATCTAATAATTTAGAAACAAAAAAAGAAATCATTAATAAAGATAATGATACTAATGAATTCAATGACGATGAATTGAAATTTGAAGATGATATTCAAAAAAAAAACAGTATTACCAAATTTGAAACATTTCAAGAGATTGAAAAAAACCTTAAAAACTTACCTAAACTGAAAAATTCTTTTGATAAGCTTTGTTACACAGACACAGACAAATACAACACAGCTAAACAACCATTTATGACTCTTGATGATGAGATAGATGTTAATGATAAGAAGTTAAAATCTGGTCTTAAAAGTAAATATAAAAATGAATCTTCTGAATTTTCAAATTCTTATAACAATGAATTGAAAAGAAATTTATTAGTTCTTAAGAATAGACATGCTTTAGATCCAAAAAGACACTATAGAAGATTGAATATTAATATGAAAGGTGATTTGACCAATTATAAAGTAGGTACAATTTTGGATGATATGTTTGAAAATGGTAAGAAAGGGGGTGTTTTAAATACCAAGTATAGTAATGGTTCTGCTTCATCATCAATAGTGACTAATATTGATAAATCTAATTCTATTTTAAAAAATTATATTAATGATGATCCTACTGAAAAGTATTTCAAGAGAAAATACTTTGAGATTCAAGAATCAAAGACAAAGTATGGTAAAAACAAGCATCATAACAAGAGAAAGAATAAATAGATGTTTAAAGAGTAAAAATCAATATTTGATATAATATATATTTGTATATTCTTTCGGAATAAAGAATATATACATATATATTACTAATATTTACTTCACTAAAGGAAAATGCTTTTCGTTTGCACAGTTTTTTTTATTTTTGAACCTTTGGGATCATGTGTTTTTTTGTGTAATATAATCACGTGTATTATATTTTATCGGATATAAACATACAGACAAAGAAAAAACACAAAACCCCGGAGCTAAAAAAAAACATGAATCATAGACTTTGCCTTTTAAATTTTTTTTTAACGAATGGGTGGATAAGAAAAAGGGAAAATAATAATTACACACACAGTTTTTTATTATTATTTTTAGTTAAGATATATATATATATTAACATAGAAAAAAAATAACTTTTAAAAGAAACCATAAACTAAAAAAGTTAACTTTAAGAGTTCAAATTAATAATTAATTTATTACCTTCTATTCAAATTAGCCATTCGTTGTTATTTGTATAAATATATATATATATATTTATATATACAAACTTATCCCGGAATATCAAGTAGTTACAGGTTTGTATATTTCATAATTAACACAGCCAACTTTCAAAGTAAAAACATAAATTGAACTATAGGTTTAATCGACATTAAATAGCTCAATTAATATAATACCATATTATCTAATTTTTTAAAAAAAAAATCCCCCCTTTACATTTTTTATTTATAATACATTCTATAAATAAATAAATACATACATACATAAAAAACAATATTTTTTATTTTTTTATTTAAAAAAATGAATGAATCTAATAGCAACAATACCAAAGATCTTGGTACACCTAGTGAGTCTTCTAGACACTCTTCTTCTATGCTAATATTTCAAAACACCATCAATCAAGGACTTCAAAATACTTTAAAACAACTTGACGCTTTTAGTGAGGTTGATAATGATTTGAGCAAACAGAATTTAACTAACCATAGCAGTGGATCTACAAATATAAATATAAACAATAATAATAATGATAGTAGTAACAACTTGAAACCTAATGGTGATCAACATGGTATCGATCAGTTTTTAAATGACACACCTACAAGATCTAGATCTGCCAGTAGTGTTGCAAGTTCTGTAAATGATTTGTTTAATAACAGACGTCAATCAAGAATATACAATAACAGTAATAATAATAACGGATTTGAGTTTATAAACAATGGAGATTTGGCATCTAGACATTCGTCTGCCTCTCAAATTAGTTTTCATGAAATGATAAATAAACAACAACACCAGCAACATTCTCAAGATAATCAAAACATATATTCTACAAATGAAGATACAGGCTTTATAGGACTAATACCACCAACAACAAGTGGATTAAATGAAACAAACTTTTTTTTTGATTCATTTGGTGTAGAGGATGAACTAGAAAAGGAAGAACCTGCCAAGAGGAATAGAGCTGATAAGAGAAACAGTATTTCAAGTATAAATAATCAACAACAAATACACAATCCTAATCTTAGACCACAATCTTCGTCTTTCTCCAACTACAATTTACAAGCTGGGTTTTTCAGTACACACCATAGTGATTTAATGCTTGAACAACCTCAATCATCTTCTAACATTAATTATATGAAAGATCCTATGCTTCATTCTATTCAAGATGAAGACATATCTCAACATTTTACAAATATACCTAAAGGCTTAAATATTTATCCTAACAATGGAGAATACAATTTAGGTGGTCACATTATTGAAAGCAATGTTATAGACGAAGAGGATGATGATGATGAAAATAACAATATTAATGCTAACAGTTATCACACTAATAATAATAATAATGTTCATCATCAAAATAATTATGATAGTTTAGATTTCTTGAATAATGACAAAGATACCAATGTAAACAATAACGGATTTGATTTTAATTTTGAAAAACTATCAGGATTATTTTCAGGTGAATTTAGAGAGAAAGGTGGTGTAGATAGTGTTAATGTTCATGAACAATTGGGTTTTGATCCAACCAGTTTTACTTTTGATATTGATACACCTTCTTCTACAAATAGTTTCAATATAGCCCATGAAAATAATGATGCTTCTAAAGGATACACTCTCAGCACTACTAGCACCACAAATGCTACAGTCACTAGTAGTAGAGTTCCTCAAGATTCAAAATTAAACATAGAAACAAACAATTTACAAGACATTTTAACACAAATAACAAAACCTACAATAATTGCTAAAAAGCCTAAATTACCTTCACAGAAAATTTCTTCTCAAACAATATTATCAACAAGACCTAGAAAAAACAGTAATTCTGCATCTTCAAACATACAAAAACCAAAATCCAGAAGATCTTCTAGTGCAAGTACATCTGATTTTTTAAAAAATTTTAATCAATCAACAATTCCCACAACTATCAGTAATAACAATATTTCTAACTCCAAATTGGCAACACCAGTGACCACTACAGCTAAATTATCAACAACACCTAAAAAGAAAAGATCAGGATCGACATCCTCCTCCACTATTACAACACAACCAAACCGTAGAAAATCTGATTCTGGGAACAAACAACAGACAATGGAATTGATGAATGGTCCTTGTGCAAATTGTAACACCACAAAGACGCCATTATGGAGACGGTCTGTGAAAGGTGAGCCATTATGTAATGCTTGTGGGTTATTCTGGAAACTGCATGGTGTTAATAGACCTTTAAGTCTGAAGAAAGACACAATTCAAAGACGTAACAGAGGTCCACAAAACAAGACCAACGTTCCTCCACCTCCATAAATAAAAAATAATAAAGAAATAGAAAATAATTGATAATAACAAAAATATGAAATTACTACTTGCTTTAATTGTTTTTTTGGAGCACTGGTGGCTACTATTATAAATAAAAGCATTTAGTTTTGAAATATATATAATTTTACAATTACAAAAAAAATAAAATATTAAAAAAAAAAACATTAAAAGAAATATCTAAATAAATATTTAAACATTCTTTTCTCTTTATATAATATATACAAGTTTTAATTAATTCTAAGAAAATAAATAAAAAAGAAAATTCTATTTCCTTACATTTGATATCTTTTCACATATTCTTTGAAAGTTGTCTTACACAACATTATTACCTCTTCTTTACTAAACTTTAAACCCTTTGCCTCCACAAACTTTATAAACACTGTTGTTACCTTTTGAAGTTCTTTAGACAAACCCTCCTTTGTAATCTCTCCTGCAAGACATTGATCATTGAACCATTTAGGAATGGTCATATGATAAAACTTCAGCATGGAATCGATATCATTACAAACTAATGGAAGAATTTCTGTTAGTGCATTACGTCTTTTTTCATTCAATTGCTTAATGCCGTCATATTTGTTATTATTAGAGGTGGTAGGATAAAATTTATTTAGAGATAGCAACCATTTGGAATAATTGTAATCTTTTTGCAATTTTTTAAACTGGCTGTCTGGATTTTTCAAAATAGCATAAATCTCTTGAAACAATGGTTCATCTTTGATATCTGAAGATAACTTTATGAGTTGTTCAAAAGTATGTGAATTCATCAAATACTTTGTGTCGTTAATATTGTTAATTTTCTTTTTTTTCAAAGTGTCAAATTTCCATTCAAAAGGGATTGTTTTGTCAATTCTGTTTTGAATTAATGTTTCAAACTCCAGAGTCATTGGTTTGATATGGCTATTGACCATATTGAATATTAAGTTTTGGAAATAATGTCTTTCTTCTAAACTATTTGTGATGACATTAGCCCTGCTGTTTAACATAGTAATAATCTCATGAAGACCCATTTCAGAAACTTTTTTTTGTTTTTCAACAAATAAGTTTAAGAACTCCTTGAATTTATTGAAATTTAGTAGCAATGAATAGTCTGGATGTCTTTTTTGTTTTTTAGTTTCAATAGCAGTTTCAGTAGTTTGAGGTTTAGTATATTTAAATGATCCTGTATTGCTATCAATTTCACCAAACAATACTGGATCAATATCTTTAGCATCCATTTTTTCTATTTCATTATTGTCTTCTTCTCCTTCTCTATTAGCTTGGTTGTATAAATCTTCTCGTGTTTCCTTGTCAAATCTGTTATAATATAAAGATTTTATACCCATACCTCTCCAAAACATGTTAACAGAGTCTAGATATAACAAATTTTCATTATTAGAATCAAGATCTTCATTTCTTTTCAATTTATCAAGCAATTGCAAAGAAAACTGTAGAGGCAATCTATAACAAGAGAATCTAAAAGCATTATTTACAACAATTTCATAATCTCTAATCTCTCTACAAAAACTGTTTTTTTCAAACAATAACTTCATAATTAAATTTTTATAAAAAGTTTCATTCCTGGAATCTAGAGAAACAGCAAATTTACTTTTCCTATTAAATTGTACATTATAAGCTTTGAACAAAATAGTCATTGTTGCATCATTCGGTAATTGCCCACCCAGTTTTGTAAACTTCAAATATATCCTTCTAGCACCATCCAGATCTTTCAAGTCTGTGATGTAATGTTGCAAAATCATATTCAAAGGAACGATCTTATTCTTCAAATTGTCAATTCTTCTCAATAATAAAAAATATTTAACATATTGTCTTCTTTTCAAAAAAGCATTAAAAGTGTCATTTAAGATAGGTCTATTTTCCAACTGTTGTCTGTTTATTCCAAGCATTTTATTTTCAAACTGTCTGATTAACTTCAAAGTTACATTAGTAATGTCTGTGTTTGATATCAGTTTGTGGTAAAATAGGACATCATCATTGTACTCTGGTCCTACTTTTGTGTCCAATTCCTTTGGTGTTAATTCTTTCAATAAAGTTGTAACTTCATGGCCTGGTCTTGTTAAAAAACCTTTCACTGTTGTAGGGAGTGGTTTTGCTTCTTTTTTTAAATCTATACCATCAGCATTAGTTCCTCTGGTTTGTGTAAAAGAGTTGGTTGTGAATGCTAATAATATATTTTTTTTATAAACATTTTTAGTGGATATTTTTGATATTACTAATTTCCCACAATTTTGATTAAAAGAATGTAACATATATAGATACGTATGTATTGCTTTATTATTATCTGGTTTGTTAATATAACTTTTGCCTTGATTAATTTCAAATTGATTTTTGGAGAAAATTAAAAAATAAGAAATATTGTGAAAATTTCTTTTTTTTTTAATTTCACGTGATATTAAAGCAGAGATATAAAAAATCAAAAAAAAAATTGGCCCTTGTGATAAACAAATAATTATTGTATATTTTTAAAAGTTTAACTGATAATAAAAACCTGAACACTATACAATCTGAAAATAATCAATAATGGTGGAAACAAAAAGAGGGAAGTTAATTTTAATTGAAGGGTTAGACAGAACAGGGAAGACAACACAATGTGAATTGCTTTCAAAAAGAATCAATTACATGTACTACAAATTTCCTAACAGAGAGACTCCAATAGGTAAAATCATCAATGCATACCTTTCACAACAAAACTATGATGGTAAAAAACTCTCAGATCAAAGTATACATTTACTGTTTAGTAGTAATAGATGGGAATTGCAGGAAGAGATAAAAAAAACACTATTGTCTGGAGAAAATATTATATTGGACAGATATGTGTATTCAGGAATAGCCTATTCACTGGCTAAGGGCATTGATGGGATGGATTATGAGTGGTGTTTTGGATGTGATAGAGGATTAGTTAAACCTGATTTGACTATATTTTTGATTAATAATGGAAATGCTGATAATGACGGTTTTGGTGATGAGATATATGAAAAGAAAGAGATCCAGGCTAAAGTTAGACAAGTTTTTGAGAAAATATTTACTGAAAATGAAAAGAAAGAATATATTAAAGATCATTTTAAACAATTAGATGTTACAGGATTGGGAATTGAAGAAGTTTATTTGAAAGTTGAAAATTTTGTCAAAGAGGAAGCAAAAAAAGATAGCAATAGCTTTATGTACTTTTGATAATAATAATAATTTTTTTTAAAATTTCCATTTTACTTTTATTATATAAAATTCATTTGATCTACAATTTTGTTAATCTTGTCATACTCATATATAAAATCTAGCTCACAACTTTTCATTTGAAAACTTGTGTCTATTTCTTTCACAAACTCATGTATGAGAATCAGGTTTTCTTCAATACTTTTGGTATCATCTTTTTCAGTTCCAATTATAAAATATAGACTGGCATATTGTCTATATTGTATAGTAATGTCTCCCACCCCTGTATTTATTTGAAAATAGTTTCTGCTTTTGTTTTTAAAATTATTGAGCTGTTGATAAATACCATAAATAAGTTCATTGTTTAAGAAAAAAGTATCTTCAAAGCGATTATTGAATTCTCGAACTAGTCTAACAATCCCTTTTTGATTAATTATCAGTAAGAATTTACCCATTTATAATAAAAAAAGAAAGAAACAAAGAAAATAGTTTTCAAGAGTATATATTTATGATTGTTTTATTGTCTTTTGGTTACATTTATTTAAAGTAATTTCAAAATAATTAATCATTATAGCTTCAGTTTTTTTTTTAAAAAAAATATATAACTTGACGCTACCAAAAAATAAAATAAAAATATAAGAAACAAAATGTTTGGTACATTACTCTAGGTGAAAAAAAAAATACATTTAAAGGAAACTTATAACATCTCAAATCAAATAAACTTAATTTTGAGTTTTTCTCTCATTTCATATAAAGAATTAAATAAAAACCTGATATTTACAATATTAAAAAAATGACATCAGAAACGGATCGATTAATTAATGATTTTAATCATGTTTTACAAAATGGGATAACCTACAATCATGGTCAATTTGAAATCATTCTGGATACTAATATGAACAATGTGATAGAATTGAATAGATTTGCAGTGAATGTTATTGAGAAAAAAAACATTTTAATAGAAAATGTATTATTATACTTTGAAAATGAGGAAGAGAAAGGAAAAAATGATGAAAATAAAATAGCTTTGAATTGGTCAGGAATGGAGCATATCCAAGATGGCTCACAATATGAATATGATAATACATTTTTGATTTACTTGAAAAATGATTTGCTTTATAAACAGATACAGAGTAGAAAACAGTATCTTAAAATGACACTAGTTGATTGTTTTATCAATTATAATAATTACCAACTAGATGTGTCTTTGCAAACAGACACAATTGCAGAGTATAATTTTATAAATGATAACCAAGAGCTTTTAATATATGAACTACCTACATTGAAACGATATATGTTTGACAAAGAAATGTTCCAAATTAATTACAATGACATTAAGGTGTTAAATTTCAAAGGTATTGTTAAACAGAAAAATAAAACTAATAATGGCTTGTTTGAAAAAATACCAATAAAATTAACACCAAAAATGGATGTTACAATTATACCTCCAGTAGAAAAAGCAAAAACATACAATCTGATTAATAAAATTTTAAATCACGATAATAAAACAACAATATATCTGTCTAAAATTTTGATAGATGAGATAGATTTAGAAGATGAATCAGTTATTATAACTTTGACATATATGGGGGGAAAATATAAGTTTAATAACAAAGCTGAAATAAAAGAGAGTGGCTCATTGGAAAAAGAAGAAATCTGTATCAATTTTATGTCATGTTTAAGTGTTGATTTGCAAGTTGCAGGATCTCCTGGAGATATTTTTATTTTGACAGTAGAAACAAAAGAAAAATCAGAAGAGGAAAAAATAAACGGTACTGATAATGTATTATTAGACAAGAATATTGATGTGATTGGTTTTAAACATGGTAAGAATTTCATCATCAATAATATATCCAACCCTCCTATAACCATATCTTTACCAAATATTTCTTCAGGAATATATTCTTTGATACATCCAAATAGTAAATCAATAGAGTTATCAAGGCTGAGATTTGAATTTTTAATAAATGGATATAGATGTATCTATGTTGATACTGCATTATTACAAAATCTTTTGAAACAGGGGGATATTCCTTTAACCACAATTCTTGATAACTACGTTTTTGGTATTGATAACAGTAATTGTATTAAAAATAATGATAATAATAATAGTAAAAAAATTGAACTAGGGACAATTTTTGAATTATTTAAACTTTTTTTCAAAAAATTGAATCAATCTGTTATGATGGAGAATACAGTTATTTTAATTACTTGTTGCGATTTTGTATTCAAAAAGAATGATGCTACAGAAGACAATGAATCTGATCTTAAGAATGATATAACTTATTTAAAATGGCAAAAATTATTCTTAAAAATCAGTGAGAATTTAAATAAAAAATCATTGATATTGCAATTTGAAAGTGAGCAATCTATTCCAGATTTTTTCAAAAGACTATATTTACTTGATAAGACAATAAGCAATTTACAAATTGATTACAAAACAGAGAAAAGAATGTCTGATTATAGAGATTGTATTAATATTGGCAAATTAAGATCTGATACTAATACTAATAATGATGATGGTATCAAATATATACCATTAAATCAGAGAGAAACAGCTTATCAACACACTCCTAAGGAGACACATAAGCCATTGTATGGATTTAAAGAAATAATTAATAAAATCAAATCAATATATGAAACACCATACATTTATTCCAAATTGTATAATCAGTTCCCAAAAATGAACAAGCATATGCTACTTTATGGATCCCCATCAATGGGTAAATCATTGTTGATAAAACATTTACCAAAATTACTAGAAATTGGTGAAACAAATAGTATAAGCTGGCGATATGTTAATGCATTATCTTTGATTTCAAAGTATACAGGTGAATCAGAAAGAAATGTGAGAGATTTGTTCACTGAAGCAAGATCCAAGATAAAACATAATTTAGACAGTAATATGATTGAGAAAAAGAAACAAAAAGATAAAGATAGTGATTTTGTCACCAGTCTCTCTTTTATTATAATTGACAACATTCAAACTCTACTTCCAACTCGTTCAGAGACAGCAACAATCACAGATAGACTTGTAAATACATTTTTGACAGAGCTGGATGGTATTGACTCAAATATTTTGAATGAGGGACTTGTAGTGATAGGAACAACAAACAGACCTGATTTATTAGATCCTGCATTAGTAAGACCAGGAAGATTGGAAAACAAAGTCAAGATTGATCATAATCTTGTGGATTGGAAGGAAATAGTTTCAAATGGAATGAAAGATTATTTGAATGAAGAAACATTAAGAGAAGAAATTGAAAATGATATTGTTACATTAATTAAAAGAAAAAAATGCTCTATTGGATCATTTCTTGGTGCTTTATATGAAGTAAAACTTGAAATAGAAGAAGAAAAAGAGAAAGATATTAATAGTAGCTGTTTGGATTATAATAAAATTTTAGCATTGTTAAATGAGAAGTTAGTTGATGAAAATGATATTTATACCCATTTTGAAAAATTGTTTAAAAAGTTTGACAACTCTGAAGAATCAGAAGAAGATGATGATGAAAATAGTAACAGGATTGGTGTAGAGATGGCTTTTGCTTAAATAAATAAATATATTTGTATAAAGAAACAAGAATTAAAATAAGAGACATATAAATAGAGTTATGGTTGATTTAAGAATATCATATTTTTTAAAAAAAAGCCGGGTAACTATATTAAATTATATATCACGTGTAAAATGGGTATAAGCTATTACCTAATTAAGAATAATTTATTTTTTCCTTATATCCATTTTTTATTTATTTTTGCATTAAATTTTTCTTCCGCCCTCGGTTTTAAGCATATTAATATATAATAATAAAAAAAACCACATGGTCCAAAAGAAGAAGAAAAAATTGATTACGTTGTGTTGTGTTTTTTTTTTCCTTCTTCCCTCCGCTCCCCTTTCTCTTAAGAAAAAAAGACAGAGAGAATATATATTTCAGTCTTAAGCAACCAATTATTTTTTTATTATTTTATTGTCAAAAGAATTAATAAATAAAAAAATAATAAAGTACCAAGAACACTTTATTATTATTATTACTTGAAATTTATCAATACTTTCAATCATATTTATTATCATTCTTTGTTTTAAAAGTGAGCTTTGAATATATATATATATATATATATATATAACTAGATTTTAATCTAAGAAGACGAAGATAAAAAAAAAGCTTACTTATCAATCACGATACATAAATTATCAACTATTTCATTTTTTTTATCACTAAATTTATTACTATTTTGTTAATTAAATGACAGAACTAAATAAAAAAACAAATGGTAAATCCAAATTTGGTCTTTCTAGAGCCACGTCAGTATTGAATCTTGGCTCTTCCAGCAAACACAACCGAGAGTCTCCACCACCTAATCATAAAAGATTCCCAAATATATTTGGAAAGAAACAGCTTTCAATGACACCATCTGGATCTGGTTTGAAAATTAAAACAAGCTCATCATTCAACGATGTTGATCATAAACTCAGCAATAATTTATCTCCAAATGGTCAAAGAGCCCATCATAATAGTAATCCATTTATGTCTACCAGTAAATTACCAATGAATAAGAGCAGTTCTACAGAAAAGCAAATGACTTATAATCCATATGGATCTATCACGAAGACACCAACATTTAGCAACAGTCCTCAACAACCATCATCAACTTCTCATTCAGGCACAAACTCAAATGCAAATTCCAGAACCAACACTCAATCTACAACAAATTCTTTAGGCTTTTATATGGGTGATGGAAAGGGGAAACCACAGGTTTTATCACTTCCGATTTTAGATCCAAATACAAGATTGCCAGCAAAATATCAATCTTTAAACAGTAATCTTTTTGATGATTTTGATTTGATGAATAATGGTAAATCTGTAGGTCAAGGTGGTTCCTCAGAGGTGAAATTGGTAAAAAATAAACTTTTGAAACAAGTTTACATTTTGAAAAAATTCAAAATATTGAAAAATGAAACTGATGATTCCTTTTATGATAGAATCTTGAGAGAATACCTTATCTCCAAAATGGTTATGGGATGTGTGAATGTGGTGAATACTTTTCAAGTTCTTAAAGTCTCTACAACATCAAACATGACTAGAGGCTGGGGTTTTGTCATGGAGTACTGTCCACAAGGAGATTTGTTTTCTTTGATCACTTCTAAAACATGGCCATTATGCAAGCTTGAAGATAAACTATGTTTATTCAAACAGATTTGCTCTGGGGTAAGACATTTACATAGTCTTGGTATTGCACATAGAGATTTGAAGCCTGAAAATGTTTTGATAAGTGAAAATGGGATTGCAAAAGTTATTGATTTTGGTATCAGTATCACAAACTTTGATGTTGAAAAAGAATCGATGCAAGAGGGAGTTGTTGTAAAAGAAAACGGAGTAAAGAAAGAAGAAGAACAAAAAGAAGAAGAAGGAGATGATGATGATGATGGGGAAAGAACATTTAATAATGAGAATCAAATTAAAGAAGAGAAGACTGGTGAAAAAGATATCAAAGAAGAGAAGATTGATGAAAAAGATATTGAAAAAGAAACTGATGAAAAGACCTCTAATCATGAAAAAAATACTTCTAACCATGGGGATGAACCTATCATGTGCTACAGTTATGCAGGCTCTTCTCCATATGTGCCTCCAGAAGTCTTTCGTTTCAACGATAAACAAATGCTCACCACAACACTCTCTCCTAAAGAAAGAGAAGCAGGCTATGATGCTAAATTGTTTGACTCTTGGTCTCTAGGTATCCTTCTCTTCACCATTCTCTCAATGAAAAACCCCTTCCAGGAACCTACAAAACAGGATCTCCAATTCAGAGAATACACAAATGTTTATTATCAATGGTTGCAATATGCTGAAAGAGAGATGAAACAGTCAAAGAATGAATATCCATTGGGACCAAGTGTTGAGACAAAGATAATGCAGCATTTCAAATCAAGAGATTTATCAAGGATTTTTTGTAGGCTTCTTTCAATTGACTTGAACAAAAGATATTCACTTGATGCTCTTTTCAACGATCCTTATTTTAAAGATATTGCCACTTGTGTAGATATAGAACCACAATCCGAACAAATAAATTATGCCATATGTCACAAAAAAGAACCATTGATGATTCCAATGGATTTGCAAGAGTCACAAAGGACAAGTAACAAACAACAAGATATTGTCACCGCAGGTGAGGATACTCTCAATGGTGGTATTTCCTCCTCTCCATTGGATGCTGATGGGCATGTTATAATTCCAGAAATCATGGAACAAGTTCAACTTTACAAGCAAGCACAGAAGGAAGATGAACAGTTGTTGAAACATCTTTACAAACCTAAAATGCATTCCCATTATATGTAAAAAAAAAGAAAAATATAATAAAATAAAATAAAATAAAAAAAAAAAAAGTAAATCAATAAAATAGTAATATATATGTATATAGACATAAGGATTTCTGAAAGTTATGTCTTTTTTTCTTTTCTTTTTTCAATTTAATTTATATAATTCATACGTATCTTTTTTTTACAATTTGTTTGGTAATTTTTTTTTTCTTTTCTTTTTTTAATGATTTCTTTCCATGTGTTGGATTAATTTGAAAGCATAGTTCAAGCAAATCTCTTGTTTATAAGGAGCATCATAGTTGAAATATTCTCTGTAAAGTAAGTTCAAATCAAATGGATCAATTTGGAAGCTGCTACTTTTGCCAAGAGTATTCAAACTCTCTTTGTACAAAGGCAGGGTATCTTCATTATTCAACTCTAATAACAATTCTTTCATTCTATATTCCTTCTGGTCAATCTGCTCAATCATATCTGATACAACCAAAATCTCGTTCAATTGATCACCATTCAAGTCACACATATTTGCAATCAACAGTTCAGTTTGTTCAAACTCCAGTGAGTCTATATTTTCTTCAGACAAATCTACTGTCAACTCCTTTGAACTGGATTTACCTTTATCATTTGCTGTTTCTAAAGTCAATTTATGTGGTAATTTTAATGAGTCTACAACAAACTGTTTGTTAAGCCACATTTTAAAATTAGGCAAAAAGACATATTTGTTATACTGAATGAAATTCTCAAACACATTTTTTTCAGATCCACTCTCTTTATATTCCTGTTTAATTAAGGGAGCATAGCTTGCTGGAATTTTTACAGGAATTCTTTGGTAAAAAGTTGATTTCTGCTGAGTCAATCTTTCTACTATAGAGAAATGTCTATTTCTGCATGTGACCAAGTTTAATCTCTTATTGATAGAATATCTTTGGTCAGCAGTCATGCTGTAGACATAGAAATAGATCAAATCATGAACCTCTTGTTTGGAATCAAAGTCCTCATCTTCTGTTTGTAAAGACGGCACTTGTTGCCAAATAGATTTCTTTGTGACTTTTTCTTTTTTCGTAGTGGCTTTGCATTTCTTAACCATCTCTGCTTTTTCATTAGCAGATAAATCCAGTTCTTTTTGAATTACAGTGACATAATTCTCAGCACTGATTCTATCAAGATCCGTCAAACCAGGATCTTTATCTAAAATCATATCACCTATTTCGTTCACATGTTCAGTGAAAAATTGTCTTAAAGTAGGATATTCTCTATCAGCCACAACTTCAGAATTAAAACACAAACCAGTAATATCAATAAAGAGACCTGTGTCAACATCAATTAATCTTGCATCAATATTATTCATTCCATTCCCATTTGTTCTTCCAATAAGATTACCAAAATCAAGCCAGTATCTACCATTCCCATACAATGGATCCTGCATTATCAAAGTTTGGTTACAAATCTCAGCTAATTTGTGTAAATCTCTTATAGGCATTTGGAAATCCACATCATCATCCCATGGAAAATTGAGACCATTGTAAGACCATGCTAATAGATTACCATGGGCTATCCAGCCATTCAATCCGAGAGATTGGACTAAATAAATAAGAGTTTGAACTAAGTTATGGATAGATGCTTGTCTGACTTGTGGTTTATCTTCAAATTTACCTGAATGGAAAAATTGGGCATCATAATGGAAACCTTTACCACTGAACTGCAAGATTCCATTGGCTTCATAAAAGTGTTTGGTATTTTGAGTGTAGTGTCTTTTTGAATGGAAAAGGAGTGATTCTAGATATTTCTTTTGTGTTTTTGTTAAAGAATCTTGTTGAGATTGAAGTTCTGTTATTCTTTCAGTCAAATTGAATTCAAAGACAGACTTATCTAATTCATCTTTTTCCATCTGGAATTTGTTTGGTAAAGAACCAAATGGAACTTTTTCCCATTTAGAAAGCAAATCATCTTTATGCAAAGTTATTTCGTCTCTGTATTGATCTACAACACCTAGAGTTACATAGTTTCTTCCCATTAATATGTTTTCATTTTCATCTTCTGATGATGAATTTTCCTCTGTTTTAGATTTAATAGGATAAAATTTGAATTGAGCTTGGGAATCTGGATTTTCACCATATTTCAAAAGAACAACACCCATTGGATTTTCCTTTGTGTCAATCAAGTTGGATGTGGCTTGCAATCCATAGACTTCACTTCTAACATTACTGTTAAGACTAAATTGGAGGAATGATAGTAGGTAATTATCAACATTCTTAAGAATAGATTTAGATTTTTCATGGTAAGTTGGTAATTTGTGAGATTGATCAATACAGTGCTGGTGAGGATCATAAGCAGAATTCTTATTTTTCTCAAGGAAACTTGGGGAGGTGTATTGGGCTAAAAGATCTTTGACAAAAAGACGTCTTGGAATGGTTTCTTCTTCACTTTCTTCTGATTGTTCTCCTTCCTCTTCTTCTCTTTCTTCACCATCTTCTTCTCTAGTTTTTAATGAATTTGAATTGTAACCTTCAAGATCTACAAGAGCAATAGGAATAGATTTATAATTAGTACATTTACAAGACACTTCTGGAGCATCATCTCCTTCCAATTTCGAAAGTTGAAGTAAAGTGTTATATTCTATATTGTCCACAAAGTCATACCAAGCAAATAAAATTTCATCATCTGTATCGCTACTATTACTCTTTTCATCATTAATAGTATTATTTTCTTTTTCTTCCACTTCTTCTCTTTTTTGTTTTTTTGATTCAATGCTGATAATTTGAGAAAGCAACAAGTCCCAGTATAGATTTGGGTTTATATCATAGGGAATTTTAGAATCTAATTGGGCTAGTGTTTCTTCATTGAAATAGTCCTTAAAGGGAGTGTACTCATGTTTGAAAAGAGAATCTGTTAAGCAATCGCCAAGATCCCAATTATTTGCAACTTCACTATCATCTTCATTCTCACCATTTTCTTCAACATTTACATCTTCATTCTCTACCTCTTCACTAAGAGATTTACTCATTTTGGAGAAAAGAAAACGGATCTCTTTTGCATATTTAGAATCTTCTGGATGGTTATCCCAATTCCAACCTTCATCAACAACAGCGGAAGAAGCATTATCTCCTGAAATCCAATCAGTTGAAGGTGACGACAAATGTAACACTTCCTTCAACCATTGCTGATTGGTTTCTGATACAAACATTTCTGCTGAATCATAGAGAAGGATTAGTGTAAGAAAAATTATTGTTGTTGTAACCAACACCAAAGAAGTAAACTTCAAAAGTTTCCTTCTTCGAAAAAGCACAGATAACATTTTTGTGTGTCTCATTGATTTGAAAGAGAGAAAATATTAAAAAGGGGGGATAAGATAAGATTTTTTAATAACAAATTTTTAAAGTTGTAATTGTCCTTTTTTTTTTTTTTTGATTTTTTTCAAAAAAAACACTCCCCAGATGTTTTTTCTTTGATTTTTTTTTTTTTTCTGATTCTATCCGACTGACTACAGAAAGAATTGAGGATATTTGGTTGAATGATTATTTCTTACTTCGTTTGTTTTAAAAAAGATAATAATAAAGATAATAAGGAATTTGTTTCTCCTATAATCCTCTCCTATTTACATTTTTTTTTTTTGATCTTAATTAAAAAAGTTTCCTATTAGTTAAATGTGAAATGTTATATTTAATGTTCCGTCCAATGTTATTATTTATAGAGTCCCAATGATTTTTTTTTTTTTTTTTCAAAAACTTTAATTATAAAAATAAATTTTGTTTTTTTTCTCTGTCTTTTTTTATTTGACAAATAACAATGATAAACTCCGTTTCTAAAAATAATAATAAAAAATTACTAATGAAAAAATTTTATAAACAATTACAAGGGACAAAAATATATAAATAGTAAACAAAAATATATAAATAGTAAACAAATTAAACCCGTGAATTTTTCTATAAATATTGCAGGAAAAACAAAAATCTGCACCTCAATCCCTATTAAAAAATTTTTTGTTCCTGTTTTCATTCATTTTTTTTTTTGATAGGAATTAAGCTTCTTTTTTTTTATTCTTTTTTTGATTGGAAAAAAAAAAAAAATCTTGATTTTAAAAAAAAATTCCCTCATTTATGCTTTTTTTTTTTTGAAAACAAAAACTCCGCTTATATATTCTTATCACCATGGAGTTTACACAAAGATTTTAGCAACCAACAAAAAAAAAATCAAAGCAAAAAATACTCAAGAACAGCTCTATGATTTCGTTCTGTTAATTGAAATCTGTGTTGTAGAAGTGTTAAGAAGTGTGAATTATGATTTTGAAAGAAAACATATGTAGTAACATATATTAGGAATTTATTTAATAATAAACAAATATAATAATCACTTCTATTTGAAAAATACTAAAAACTTCTTCTATAACTTCTTTCAATCCGACTGCTCTCTCTCTTTCCTTTTCTCTTTCTTGTAATTATTTTTGTTAATTTAACATTTCCTTATTAATAAACATATTTCGTGATATAATTCACATCATTATCTTTAATCTTGTTTAGAATTAGTATATAATAAATATTACATAAATGCAAACTGTATTTATTAGTTCACTCTCTTTTTTTTTTTTTGTTATTGTTTAACGTAAATAGATGTCATGGTCTATTAAATTATCAACCATAGCCTCAGTAACATTAACACCAGGAATCTTCCAAACAGGCTCTCCTACAAAGTTGTAGTCACCCAAGAAAGCAACTTCATCAAATTTAGAATCCTCAAGAGCTTGAATGGTCTTGAAGATATGTTTACGACAAATCTGAGTCATATCATAACCATAAATCTCCTTATCATGCAATCTTTCTAAAATCTTCAAAAACTCAAAAGCATCCTTGTAAAGTTTTTCTTCACCATGCATTTCAAAATAAACCATTTTCTTTGCAATATCATTGAATAAAGTGGCAGAGGCATTTAGGTAAGTTGGTTCAATGACAGATTTGTTTGCAGAAGTGTCTGCATTCAAAAGAGATAACTCTTTAAATCTGTACTCTGATTGATGGAATTGGGTGGCCCAATTGGAAAGTTCAACAACTTTGCTGAATCTCTCCAAATCAATAGTGATCTCATTCTCAAAATCACACATATTGAAAAGCAGAATTTCTGTTTCCTCAAGGGTTAACGTGGAGTTAATATCCTTTGTATTGTTAATGGATAATGAGAAAACCATACTTTCAATCGTAGTTTCGGTAGCAAAATTCCATGGCTTCAAATGGGTTTTATACATTGCATCTGTCATATAGTTCTTCTTCATCCATGTCTTCAAGTTTGGCTGGAAGACATAGTCTTGAAATTCTAAGAAAGCATACTGCTTTGGAATTTTATATTCTTTATGCAATAAATCCATGTAATTGGAAGGAAGAATTATTGGTGTTTGTTGATAGAAAGTATGAATAAGTGTTTTATAATCATTAACATTAACAAAATGCCTGTTTTTACATGTTACTAAACCTAAATTTTTGTTGACAGAGAATCTTTCATCAGCAGTCAACTTATGGATGTAAGCATCAACATTTGCATCCATCACAGAACCATCCTCTTTTTTTTTGTTTTTCTTATCCAAGGATTTTAAAGTATTTATTTCCTGTTCAAGAGTTTTATTCAAATTTAACAACAAATCTTGCTTCATTTGCAAATCCAACTTATCATCATCTTGAATCAATTTCTTATACTCATCCGGTTTCATTCTTTCAAATGGAGAGAGAGATGGGTCCCTTTCTGTAGTCAAAGAACTCATTTCATTTTCACCCAAAAATTGTCTTAATTGATTATAAAATTTGGAATCAATAACCTCGTTGTTGAAACTCAAACCAGTGATATCAATATACAACCCAGTATCAACATCAATCAATCTCCCATCAATATTGTTCATCCCATTTCCATGTCCTCTTCCACCCAAATTACCGAAATCCAAAAAGTATCTTCCATTCCCAAATCTTGGATCCTGCAAAAGGATAGATTGGTTGAATGTTTCAGCGAGCAAATGCATATGTTTTAAAGGAAGCTGGAAATCGATATCGTCATCGTAAATAAATGGCAAACCATTGTACATCCATCCATACATGTTTCCATGGGAAATCCATCCGACTAATCCTAATGACTGTAGAGTAGCTGTCAATGTCTTGAGCATTCCTTGAAGAATGGTGATTTTTAGAGTGGCAACATTGGAGGAGATTTGAGATCTGTAGAATCTATGGTCGTGATGGTATCCTTTACCATATGTATTGATAACATCATTAGCTTCAGTGAAATATTTTTGTTGGGAGGAGTAGTGAGAATTGTGGTTATTTAAAAGTGAATTCAAGTAATGTTTCTGATTCGGAGTCAATGATTTTCCATTGTTATTATTATCATTTTCCAAAGTTTGCAATTGTTTAATTTTAGCTTCCAAGTCAAAAACAAAATCTTCATCATCCAATTGATACAAAGAACCGTTTATTGTGTATATTGGAGTCAGAGCTTCAAAATCAACATTTTCAAACAAAGAAACAATCTCTTCAGGATCTTGATTCATTTCGTACTTGAATTTTTCAAAAACCCCATTTGTGACATAGTTTTCAGCAATGACAGTGTTTGTTTTATTAATGAACAATTGTTTGAAAGAGTTATCTTGAATATTGATTATACCTATAGAAAGTGGTTTGTCTAGAGAGTTGAAAATTCTGTTCATAGACTGTAAATGATACACTTCCGGTCTCACTTCAAAGTTGACTTTTGTTTGAAGAATTTTTGGAGCGAAATTTTTGAAGCTGGAGTCACCAAACATTTTTTTTTCATCTTCAAGGAACAAACAGTAGTCTTTCAAGTCATCTTTATTCATTTTCTTATCATGTTCTTTCAAAAAATTGCTTTTAGAATAGAGTTCATTGTTATAAAAAAATACTGGGTTTCTCATTTTTTTGAAAATGGAGATATCAAAGATCTCATTATTCAAAAAAGAACAGTCCACAAGATCCCACATTTCCCCATGGTTACTGGCATAGTGAATGTTTCTTAGGTAGTTGTTATACTCGACATTATTCACAAAATCATACCAACTAAACTCAACAAAGTTCAAGTCATCAACTACTATATCATCAACATTATTATTATTTTTATTATTATTCTTCTTTTTGTTAATGTTATTTGTTGTGACACTTTGTTGGTACTGGAGAAGTAGTAGCTCCCAGTAGAATCTAGGATTCATGTCATAAGGTCTCTCTTCAGAAGCCATAACAAAAGTGTCTTGTTCCCCTTCCTCGGCATCATGCTCTAGACTCAAAGGAGAGAATCTATGGTCCAACAACTCATACTCGATCAACTCATTAGCTTTCTCATAAGAAATCATCTCAGATATATCCAAGTCATTCAAGTATGAAAACATCTCTCTGATGACTGTGTTGTAAGGGCTGTGTGAAGGATGTTTTTCATTAAATGTTTTGTAATTAAATGGATATGTCATATCAATAACCTCCTCCTCCACTTCATTGTAGTAGTCACTGAAGTAGGACATGGGGTTTGAGATGGGAATTTGTGGAATATATTCAACAACAGAATCATTTATTCCTCCGATATTGTTTAGCACTAACAGTAAAACTATGGTTATAGAAACCAGTCCTGTCAAAATGAGTCTGCGGTATTTTCTTTTTATTGGTATATGTCTTGAAGCAAGCATTGTGTTCAATTTTTTTTTGTTTTTATATTTAAAAAAATAATAATATTATTAATATAACAAATATATTAGGTCAAAATGTGTGTGGTAAGAAAAAAACAAAAATATAGTTTCAATAGGTTTGGTAAAATAGTCTTCTTTTTTAATTATTATATTGTTTGTTATTAGTTTTACAGTTGGAGATGTTTTTTACCTTTCGAGTTTTTTTTTATTATATTACAATATTAATAATTTATATCAATCTAAAGAGTAGAATAATAAGATGTTATAGTGTTTTTTTAATTAAAAATATGATACTTATATTCAAATTATGTTTTAAGTTAAGTAATTTTGGTGTATTTTTTGTGTTTTTTTATTATTTTCTTTTTAATAAAAAAATTTCACTTTGTCAAATTTTAGGCTGGAGGAGTTTTTATACAGAATTTTCAAATTTTTGAGAAAAAAAAAATTAATAAAAAAAAAAAAGATGGGGAAACAAAATTCATAAAAAAAATAATAATAAAAAAATTTAAAAACACCGGTTATTTTTTATTTTTATTTATTTATTAAGGGTAAAAAAAAACTCCGATAACCACCAATTTTAACAACAACATCAGAAAACAGATAGAGAGGGGATAAACTGAAAAATTATTCTTGACGCTTAATTTTTCCAGTTTTGATACAAAAAAAATACTGCATCAATTATTTGTTTTGATTATAAAACATAAAAAAAAAAAAAAAACAATGATTAATAAAATTATCTGAAACACATTTGAAAATAGAGGTTAAAAACAAAAGTATTGTATTGTTGTTTTTGGTAGACAAATATTATGCAGCATGTGTGAAACAAAAATTTTAAGAATATTTTAGCTGTGTTTTGTCCATGTAGCGATATTTGAATGAGTTGATTTATCTAAGCAACAATAAGTTTTTTTTTTCTTTTTTTTAAATGTTTCAGCCTCAATTTAAAGTTTTGTCTTGATCAAAATAATGTATATAATAATCAAAAAAAAAAACAATGAAAAAAAAAAAAGTTTTTAATTTAAATCTAGAACTTTATATTTATAGATTTTTGTCTTGATCAAATTAATAAATAAAAAGCTTTGACAAAATTCTTTGTTTGGTTCTTATTTCCTTTTGAGGAAATACAAATAACAAATTAAAGATTATTGCTTGAGGGACAAATACGAATAAAAAATAAGAACAAAACATCAAGTGATAATTTTTATTCATTTTTTTTATTTTGAAAAAAACAATAATACAGTAAATTAATTTGAAACAAGATGATACATTTAAAAGTTTCTTTTTCAAAAAATAAAAAGGTAATAAAGGAATCTTTGTTAATATTGTTGAACAAGAATATGAAATAGAAGAAAAAAAACATAATTTGTTTTTTGACATGATCATAGCACGTGTTCTCATGTAAGAAAAGTTGATTTTAAATAGTTAATCTAAGGTAATATATATTCACGGGGTTACTTTGTAAACTCAACTATACTTTTTATTATAATTCATTGATTATCTTATTTTAAGGTTTGAACTAGCTGGTTCATATATATTTTATCTCTATATAATGTTATCATTATTATTTAATTCCTTATTGAAGAATCTCCATGTGTGTGTGTGAAAACTTTTCCTCCAACACTTTCTCCGATATTCCCTTTGGGATCTCAAGTTATGGTAGCGTTCATCGCACCTCACAACTACCCAGATTCTCAGACATTCCCCCATTTTAAGATCGTTTTGTCCATGCACTGATGGAACAAAAATCTTGAAAGGACTATATTAAGAAATTAATTAAATTTGGGACATCTCATCTAAAGAAGTCAGTTGTAAATGTATATGTGCCGGTTGTAAACGGTGGCTTACGGATAGTAACGTAATTATTTGTGTTTGTTTTGTATGAAAAATCAAAAAAATCAAAAATCAAAAATTAAAAAATAAAAAAATTTGAAAAAAATTGAAAAAAAAAAATTCACTTTTTTCATCTGTATGTACTACAATTTAATTGTTGGTACAAAAGACTATAGCAAAAAAAGCAAAAGGGTTTTTGTGTTTCAATGAAAGTCTATCTTTAGACAATCATTTATTTGTAAATCTTCTCAATTATGTTTGTTAAAAAAAAATGTGTTGCAAATGTACTGTATGTTTTCTTTTTTTTTTTTTTTTTTTTTTTTTTTTTTTTTTTTTTTTTTTTTTTTTTTTTTTTTTTTTTTTTTTTTTTTTTTTTTTTTTTTTTTTTTTTTTTTTTTTTTTTTTTTTTTTTTTTTTTTTTTTTATTTTTTTTTAATAAAGAGTTATCTAGTACGTCTTTGTCAGCTTTTAAGTGTTTCGCCCAATGCAACCGGGACTGACTGGCATTGTTTGCGAATATTATACTAACGTGTACTAATAGTGACTGAGAAATACGGTGAAGCCTTTAATTGGTCACTAAAGCATTACTGATGCATTCTACCTGCTGCTAACGTCGTTTCTGCCTCCGGAAACGCAGTATCCTTCATTGTCAGCCCCACAATGTAGATTGTCACTCCAGCCGCCATGGCCATTTGGACCGATCAGTAGATACCCGTGCCAAGAGCCGTTGTGCGTTAATTCTAGACACCAGATTGCATTGGGATTGTTATGAATGACCTTATCATATGCCTTATCTAACGCGCCTTCTATTGTGCTCTGTTGCGCGGTTGTGTCGCAGTTAGCTCCGTGAGCAGAGTAAATGTACTTGAAATCATGAGCCACGACTGCAGAAACTACACCACAATTATGGTACTTGGACTGATCATAAATGGAGCCAGCTGCGGCCCTATTAGCAGACTTCCAGTATATGCCAAGAGTTGTCGCCGCTACACCCAATCCGCTTACAGCGGCAACTGACTGGATGCATGCGTTGACGTCGGTTCTCTTGGATAATACGGTGTTTGTGTCAGTGATATTAGTAGTGCTATAATCGTAGCTGCTTATCCCTAGCAGTATTAGTATGTCTTGTTCCAAGTCCAGTACTAATGCCGGAGCCAATAGAGTGGCGCTATTTTGGTCGTCCACCAATGCCGCGCGATATAATACTGGCTAAGATGATAGAAGAATGGTAATAAATCGCATACGGTACTAATAAACTTATAATGAGAGCTAGTGAAATTCCGAATGTTGCGCTGTAGAATTTTTGAAAAATAATTAAATCGATTGGAGGAAGCATATCCTTTGCTTATTTTGACTCTTAATCTGTATGAAATATTACTTCTTATAGCTAAATCAAGGCTATATATTCACGGGGTTACTTTGTTAATTCAGTTAAATTATTGATTATAATTCACTAATTATCTTATCTTATCTTAAGGTTTGAATCGATTGGTTCATATATATATTATCTCTATATAATGTTATCATTATTATTTAATTCCTTATTGAAGAATCTCCGTGTGTGTTTTGTGTGTGTGTGAAAACTTTTCCTCCAACACTTTCTCGACGTCGAACTCTCTCTGATCGTTCTCCGATATTTTCTTGGGAACCTAGAGTTATGGTAGCGTTCATCGCACCTCACAACTACCCGGATTCTCAGACATTATGTTTTTAAAGCACATGATTAATACACGTGCATTATATTTTATATCCGAATATTATCACATGATTTGTTAAGTTTTTTTTTCTTTTTTTGGTTAATTTCTTTTTCGTTTTTAGAAAAAAATCGGATATATGCTGTTATACTGTGTATGTTTTTTTTTTTTCTTCTTTCTTCCAGAATATATTATAATATATATAGAGATCATCAACGGAAAACACATAGCCGACAGGAACCAAATCATTTTTTTTTTTTTTTTTTTCGTTAACAAAACACAATTTTTCACCTTTTTTTTTTTCTCCCACACACATACAAAATTTTGTGTGTGTGATATTTCAAAGAGTAAAAAAAAAAAAAAAATTTCCACTCATATATAAACAAGGGGAAGGGTGAAAGTTAAAATAAAAATTATATTAATTCATATCTCTAAATATATTATTATTATAAACATTAAATATAATTTATTATTTTAAAAATATATATATATATATATTGTTTCTAAAGACCATAGTTTGTTGTTGTAATCCATACCTACATATACAAATTTACCTAAACTCATATAAATATATTTTATTATAAAAAAAATGTCTGCTGTTAAGAAAGTTAAAGAAAGTGATTCCTTGTCTCAATTGAAAAACTCTGGAACCGTTGTTGTTGCTGATACTGGTGATTTTGAAAACATCAAAAAATATACTCCACAAGATGCCACCACTAATCCATCTTTGATTTTGGCTGCTTCCAAGAATGAGAAATATGCTAAATTAATTGATATTGCTGTTGAAGCTACTAAGAAGCAATATGGAAGCTCTATTAAAGATCAAGATAAATTAGTCGAAATTGCTATTGACAAGTTGTTAGTTGAGTTTGGTAAGAATATTTTGAGTATTGTTCCAGGAAGAGTCTCTACTGAAGTAGATGCAAGATTATCCTTTGATACTGAAGCTACTGTCGCTAAGGCTTTGGAAATCATTAAGATCTATGAAGAAGAAGGTATCTCCAAGGACAGAGTATTGATCAAGATTGCTTCCACTTGGGAAGGTGTTCAAGCTGCCAAGATTCTACAAGAAGAACATAAAATCAACTGTAACTTGACTTTGTTGTTTTCTAAAGTTCAAGCTGTCGCTTGTGCTGAAGCTGGTGCTTTCTTGATTTCTCCATTCGTTGGTAGAATCTTGGACTGGTACAAGGCTAACACTAAAGATGAAGCTAAAGTTAAGAGCTTTGTTGGTAAAGCTGATCCAGGTGTCATTTCTGTTAAGGATATTTACAACTACTACAAGAAGTTTGGTTACTCCACAATTGTCATGGGTGCCTCATTCAGAAATGTTACTGAAATTAAGGAATTAGCTGGTGTTGATTACTTGACTATCTCTCCAAACTTGTTATCTGAATTACAAGAATCTCATGATGATGTTCCAGCTGTTTTGAAAGCTGAAGATGCTAAATCCTTAGATTTACAAAAAATCTCATACATCAATGATGAAAGTAAGTTCAGATATGATTTGAATGAAGATCAAATGGCTACTGAAAAGTTAAGTGATGGTATCAGAAAGTTCTCTGCTGACATTGTTACTCTACATGAAGTCGTTGCTGCCAAGTTTTAAATAAGTAGATGAATGATAGTAAATGAAACTTTTAAATTTTGATTTTAAATTAAATTATATAGTTTATATATTAATAAATATAAAAATTTTAAAGTATAATGATGGTGAATTATAGTAAATATATATTATTATATAGAAGATTATGTTTTTCTTTAAAGTTATATTGTAATTATTAGAAGGGTTGAGGGCTTATGATTATTATTTTTTATATATGTTGCTTCGGTTATATATTTATATATCATGTGATAATAATCCCTACACGTTTTATATTCTTTCATCTTTCCCCATGATCCAAATACAGCAAAAAAAAAAAAAAAAAAGAGAGAGAGAAAAGAAATGTGTGTAAATGGGTTTTTTAATAGAGGGAATAAAAATCTTAAGTAAACTTAGAAATTCACATGATTATATAATACACACATCCCTATAAAAAAAACATATATATGTTTTTTTTTTTTTAAGGTAATAACTTCGGCTAAAATAAAATATTAAAAGAAAAAAAAAAAGATCAACAGTTTTAAAATAAAATATATGTAAAAAGTATATATTATCTAATTCAACCGAAATAAATAAAAATCTCTATTATTTTCTTTATATATATATATATTTATGATATAATATATATAATATTGAGAGGTAAATTAATGATATCTTTCTTTCATTATTCTCTATTAACTAAAAAAATTATTATATTATATTTATTTATAATTATATATATTCCTCTTCTCTTTTTTACCCTCCATTTATTCTTAAACTTTCTCTCCATGGAGAAAAAATAAAAAAAGGAAGTGGGAGAAAAAAATATATATATAATATTATTTGTGTTTTTTTTTTTTTTTTTATTTTTTTTTTTTATGTGTTCCGAAATTAAAGATTTTTTTTTTTTTATTTTTTTTTTTTTATTTAAAAAAAATCACTCAAAATTATTATATAAAAAACCCCCTTTCAACAACAAGAAATAACTTTCTTTCAACTAATTTTTAACAGAGTTTATTTCCTTTAAACTCTTTTTTAAGGTGATTATAAATAAATAATTTTTATAATAGTAGATCTCTTAGATTTAATTTCGGTAAAAATATGTTAAAACGGATGAATTAAAAAAAATATATATTTATATAAAATAATATATTTATATATAAACTCATTCCTTTTCTTTTTCTTCTTTTATGAAAGTTGGAAGAAAAAAAATTATTAAAAATAAATATATTATATATATATATATATATTATCCTTTTCTTATATAAAAAAGGAAATATTAACATATTGTAATTATTTAATCTTAATTTATATATATATTTTTTTTTTTTTTTTTTTTTATTAAAACCAAAGCTTTACGTATATATCAGTGAATATATAAATATTAACAGTCTCTATTTTTATTACTACTGTTAAACCCATTTTTTATTTCTATAAATATACCCATTTTTTATTTCTTTTTAAAAAAATATGTTGTGTACAGAGAGTCTTGATAAAGTTCAAGATATTATTAATAATCAAAGACAACCTAAAAAAAGAATTTCTAAAGCTTGTATAAAATGTAAAAACTCTAAAAATAAATGCATTAATATTGAAAAGGGGATTTGTGAGAGATGTGTTGAACTTAATGAGATTTGTATTTATGATTACTCTCATAATAACAGTACTAATAGCAATGATGATTCTAAAGTTCTTTTGTCAAAGGAGTATTTGACTCTCCTTCAAAATAAATCTATGCTTTGTGAGATTGTTTTGAAAAAAATGTTCAATAATTTTGATAAACTTGTGAATAATGGTTTCATTTTACTGAATACTGAAAAAAGAGTTCAATCAAATACTTTCTCTCCTGAAGAGCAGCTTTGGACTGATTTGGTTAATGGACATAAACAGTTTTGTAATCAGAATGAAGTGAATACTAATTATAATCATATGACTGCTTTGTATAAATCAAATTTGGAAATCAACCCTTTGATTCAAATGATTCTTCCTCATGAGCTTCAATTGGCAACAAAGACTTTGAATAGTATTAATAATAATCATGTGAAGAGTATTTTTGATGAAAAAGATGAATGTGCTCTTATTGACAAAACTCAGGAAATTGTTTTGAATGCTCCTGAACAAAAAAAGAAAAGAAGAAGGGTCAGTTCAAAATCTGATATTTCAAATGTTAGTGTGTCTCCTAGAGAAATCTCTGCGACAAGTCCTCCCCATGATCACATACAAGCTAATTCACATGCTAATCAACAGGCCAATTCTTTTGCCAATTCTCATCCTAACCAACAAGCTAATCAACATTTTTTTATGACTAATAATGCTAATTTTTCTTCTTCCAATTCTTCTTCATCATCCTCTTTTGCTTCCTATTCTTTCTCCAATGGACAAAGACAAGCTTCCCACAGCCAGTTCCTTCCAACTCTGGCAACAATTGGATTTTCCTCAAACGGGCCAACGCCAACAAACTCGCCAACAAGCACTAATCACTCTCCATCAAGAGTCATCTCAAGAAGCAACAGCAACTATCTAATAAATAACAACAATAAAAATAATATTAGTATAAATAATAACAATAGTAGTAATGGTAATGTTGTTTGTAGTGGGGAGGGATTAAAGTTTCAAAATCAACCCTCAGCCACAGTCTCTGAAATAAAACTGCCCCCATTGAGATTTTCTGTTGGAAATGGAAATCATAGTAATAACAGTAGAAGTGGAAGCAACAGCGGATCTGCACAGACACTGGTTTCATCCTTCAAAGAAGGCGAAAGGAGTAGAAATGATTTAAAAATGATCTTGAACAATGATTAAGAGAGAAGGAAAGAAAAAAAAAGAGAGACTGGGTCTTTCGTTTATATACATTTTTATACTTTTTATATATCTGCCTTTATGACTATTTATGTATGCTTACAAATTTTAAATTAAATAAAAATTATGCTTTATATGTTTATATAAGCTATGATATTTTAACGAGAAGTAAAAAAGAAGAGAAAGAGAGAGAGAGAAAAAAACCCCCCCCCCATAGCCATGGGGAGGGGTTGAAAAGAGGAGTCATGGGGAAGATCTATGTCAAAACGATAACCAAAACAATGCATACAATAGCAGCAATGATCCAAACAGCAAAATAGGACCACATCAAAAGTCTCATCCTTAAAATAAATCCATTCCACTGAGACAAGGAAATATGCAAAAACTCATTATTCAAACTTGAAGAATCAGACACAGTGTCCAAATAGTGTCTCAAGCGGGTGTAGTCAATATCAACGGGAACAGGATCTTCAATAATCACTGGAGGTAATGGGATGTATTTGGGTGTTGGATTGAAGCCAACATGTTTTTCCCCATCCCCATGATTATTGGTCTTCTCTCCATCATAATCATTACTATTAGCACTAGCATTACCATGATTGTTTCTCTTTTTTTGTGCTTTTAGGTTTTTGGCCACTCTCATGGAGACAAGGCCAAAATAGCCGAGCTCCTCGATTCTATAGTTTGAAGCAGAGGATGCTGAGTCTGAATGCATGGATTTCGCTGAAGAAGAAAAAGCATAAGGGTTATCTTGAACTTTATTTTTTTCTTTTTTCTCTTCTTCCTCCTCTTCTTCTTCTTCCTTTTCATCAGCACTCAGGTCTAGGATGGAGACTTCTTTAGAGATTGCCCATTTTATAAAATCAGATTTTGAAACCAAAAAAGTCAAAATTGGAACTAAAACAGGAACAAGCACCACCAAAGCGACAGATTTCAAAGACACATTATGAACAACAGATAAATGAGTGATTCTTTTCAATACTTTTTTTGATATCTGTTCTGATTGTTCAGGGTTTAGTTGGTAAACTGAAAGATGCTTCGCATTGAGTTGGTGCCCTTTAATGGTCTTTCGCTGATAGCTTGCCTGTTGAATTTTAGAAGAAATTGTGCGTGATTCATTTGATCCTAGAGTCATTTCATTTGTAGTGTTGGCTTCCTCTCCTGCAAGAACATTTCCTGCTCTTGTCTTTTTTTTGTTTTCCATGTTTTTTTGTTTATTCATATCGATTGCAGTCTCTGGTGAAAAAGTTACTCCCCCTTCATTAACTGGTATCGGTTTTGTTACATTATAATGTTTATAATAGCTCTCAAACATATCTTGACCATTATTATTACTATTATTATTGATAATACTGTTGTTGAAGGTGATTTTGGTTTGACTGTTACGTTTGCTTCTGCTTTTGTTGCTATTGCTTCCACTACTACTGTTATGGAAATATGGCATTTGAGAGTGTTGTGACCCAAAAAGCACATTTGTCGACACTGTCATATCACTGTTTGATGATCTTTGATTAATATGGCCAGACGTGTTCCCTGAGGAGGAAGGTGTCTTTTGTTGCAAGTTGTTGTTACTGCTTGTTGCACTCTGTCTCAGAAGAGACATGTCCTGTGAGGACCTCAGCTTCAACTGCAATTGTGAGCTTGTTTTTTTCATATCATGTCTTCCAACCACATATGCCAGTTCTGCATTTCCAAACACAACATTTTCTGTTGTGTTTATAGTGTCTATACCAGTTGTCTGCTGGCTTTCATCATAGTCATTGAAAGGATTTATAGAAATTTTCCTTTTCAAATCTTCATTAATAAAATTCTTAGCACTGTTATCACTAGAGCTTTCTTTTTCTTCTTGCTCATTAATTTCACTTAAATTTACATTAGTTCTTTGTTGAGCATAGCGATACTGCCAATTCTCATCATCATTGTTATTATTATTATTGTCTGACATTGATCAGCAATTTGTATATAATTAGGTAGTATTACAGTTAGTTTTTTAAATAAAAAAAAGGTTTAATGTTTTTGTCTTTGGTTTTTTTTAGTAAATAGTTTTAAAAGTTTAATAATGTATATGTTGTCCCCTTTTTAAAATCTTTTTTGTTTTACATCAAAATTGTTATTTAAATTTTTTTTAAAATTAAAAACTTTCTATTTGTCTTCCTTTCTGAACTTCGTCGTTGAAAGAAGAAGAAGAAAAATCTAGAATCAAAAAAAAAAAAATTATTAAAAAAACCTTCAAAATTCAGCCGTTCCAGTTCAGCAATTTAGTTTTCTTTTTTTATTCGGAATAAAAAAAATATATATAAATTTTTAAATATAGATATTTCCGTATTGGGAAATATAATTAATATATCACGTGTAGCAGTTATATAAAAAATAAAAATATTCACTTTAAATTGTAAACAAAGCAACAAGCAACTGAACAATTTATAAAGCAGCAAGAATTTAAAAATACATATAATAAATAAAAAAATTTGATATTGCTTTCTTCTTGTATTTCTTTGCAAATGTTTAATTACAGCTTTTTTTGATCTATGAAGTATATATAATATATATATTTATATAAACTTCTTCATATATTTTCTTTTATTATTTTTATTACTAATATAACTAAAAAGTTTTTCTTTCTTTTTTCTTTTTTCTTTTTTCTTTTGTTTAAAATGGACCTGTTGTCTCATCGTAAAGCATTCTTTTTAGTGACTCCATTAACTCTTCGTTTTCCTCTGTTTGTTCCCAAGATTGAGAGTTAACATCACTATCCAGTCTCCAAAATTTGTCTCCTACAACATCAATCTCTTTGTAGCAAGGCTCATCATCCTCATCATGGTATGTTGCCAAAAAGGGATGTTTTAAAGCCTCCTCTGCAGAGATTCTTTTGTGAGGATTGAAAGTCAAAAGTTTGTCTAAAAGATCTATAGCCAAAAAATCAGTACCGAAAGGTAAAAACTTGCTCCAGTCTATCTTTTCAAAGGAGGGAAGAGATTGGACATAAGCTCTCGCTCTATCTGATTTGATAATAATAAAGTCATCTTCATTTGGAGTACCAAGTTTCTCCAAGATCAAGAGAAGTTGGTGGTGGTAATCTCTTCCTGGAAAGACTGCTTTCCCATCATTCAAAAGTTCACCAAGAATGCAGCCACATGACCAGATATCAATGGCAGTAGAGTATTCCTGAAAGGAAAGCATGATCTCTGGTGCTCTATACCATCTTGTAGCAACATACTCAGTCATGAAACCGACCATATCTTTATTTGTTGAGCCTGTTGAAAGAAGACATCTTGAAAGACCAAAATCACAAATTTTCAAGTCACAGTTCCCATTTAATAAGACATTGCTTGGTTTCAAATCTCTATGGATGACTTTTGCTGAATGGATAGCTTTTAAACCCCTGAGAATTTGATATATGAAATATTGGATATGTTCCAAAGTGACTGTTCTTACACCAGTCTGTTGGAAGGAGTCTCTTGAGTTGGATATCACTTTAGACAAATCTGTATCCATCAGTTCCTGCACAAGATAAACTTCATTGAAATCTTCATAAGAGTCAGGTTTTATAATGTCAAGGATTGTTATGATGTTTTCATGGTCATGGAAAACTTTCAAAAGTTTCAATTCCCTTAATGTTCTTGTTATAAGCAATGGTTTCCCCATAGGCAATATTTTTTTGATAGCAACATTTGTTTGTATTTTCTCCTCTGTCTCAGGAACCATATAGTTATGTATGGCAGATACAACTATTCCATAAGCTCCCTCTCCAACAAGTTCTTTCAGTTGGTAGTAAGGAGGAATGTTGAATTTGATTTTTTTAGTTCTTTGATTTGAAGCAGAGTCGATCATATATATAGTAAGGAAGAAGAAGAGAAAAAAAGATATATATATTTAGTATTATAATTGTTTTGTTTTGTTTCTTCTTTTCTGGGTATTTAAAATGTTTTTTTTTTCTTGTTTTAAATAAACAAAGATTAATGTAGAGAGAGTTAAAAAAGGAAAAGCTTAATAAAAGATAATTATGATCTTTGTTTTAATTTTATTAAACATTAATTTTTTTATTCGATAAATGATATATATTCTATTAATTGAAACAAAGCAAAAAAAAAATTTACTGAAAAGAAAATATACATACATATATATATATATAAATAATTAGTAATGTCGATTGTTTTAATGTTTTTGGCAAAAAAATATATATATATATATTAAAAATAAATTTAAAAAAAAAAAAAAAAAAATTTTTCTTTATTAAAAAAAAATTTTTTAAATAAACTTGTCCCATACAATCACCGAAGTATTTTTATACAATTTCTATTTTCCACATGTATAAAAATTTATATAAAAAAAAAAAAAAAATAAGCACATACAAATCCGATTAAAACAAAGAAAAAAAACAGAAAAAAATAATAATTTGAAGCATTAGATGGGGGGATGTATTATTCTCGAAATTTAATTAATGATTCTATTTTATCAACAAAAGAAATAAAATAAAATAATAAAAATAAATGGCATGAATGTCTAAATATATATATTTAATATTGATATGTTCTTTATTCATTTATAGTTTCTATGTAATATTAAAGTTTAATAGGTTAAAAAATAATCAATGAAAAATATATACAAATAATAATTTTTGTTTACATTTATTTTTTCTTTAAATAATTTAATTGATTGATTAATTAATTAATTAATTTGTAAACATATACAAACATACTTTTACTTATCTATTAATATACAAAAAAAAACAACATTACTAACACTTTGGTATTAATTGAAAATTTAACTCTTTTTTTCTTAAAAATATTATTATTATTGGCTACTTTGTCTTTCCCTTTTGCTATATTTTTTAATTTAATCTTAACAAAATTTTGACGTCGGATTTATTTATATTTTTTTAAAAAAAATAAACACACAAGGCAACTTCTAAAATTGTAAGAAAGAAAAGAAATCTTATTAATTAATATATATATTATAAAAACTAATATTTCTATCAAACCAACTATATTTATATATATAATTTATTTTATTATCATTCTCTTTTGATGAACGTTTTGAAGAAAAAAGTTAATATCTCTTTAATCCAACTAGCTGGCTCTACCCCAGACAAGTTTGCCAATTTGGCCAGAGCAGAAAGTTTGATCGCAAAGACCATGAAAGAATACCCAGCCACTGAAGTGGTAGTCTTACCTGAATGTTTCAACTCTCCTTACTCTGTGAAATTGTTTAGAAAATATGCTGAACCTATAGTTTTAGATGATGCTAAGAGGGCACCCTCTGTTTTCAAGCTATCTGAACTAGCTTTGAGACACAAGATTCTTTTAATTGGTGGTTCCATCCCTGAGATTGAAGAATCGACTGGAAAAATCTACAACACCTCTTTAGTCTTTGATCCTAAGGGACAATTGGTAGGCAAACATAGGAAATTACATTTATTTGATGTAGACATTCCTAATGGAATAACTTTCAAGGAATCCATAACTTTATCTCCAGGAAATAAAGTGACTACCATTGATGATTCTGCAAAGAGTGGATTGAAGTTTGGACTTGGGATCTGCTATGACATGCGTTTCCCAGAACCGGCCATGTACTCTTCAAGAATTGAAAATGCCAACTGTTTGATCTACCCATCAGCTTTCAACACTGTCACTGGCCCTTTACATTGGCACTTGTTGGCTAAAGTCAGAGCAATGGATAACCAAGTATACACGATTCTTTGTTCTCCTGCAAGAGCTGCTGAGGGTTTGGTTGATGAGTTTGGGGATCCTGTTTACAGAGCTTATGGCCATTCCCTTATTGTCAATCCAAAAGGTGATATCCTTGTTGAGGCAGGGGAAAATGAGGAAATTTTGAATTGTGAGTTGGATGGGGATGTTATAAATGCTGTTAGACAGGCTATTCCAATAGGTTTCCAAAGAAGATTTGATGTCTACGACCAAGTCAAATTAAAAGAAGAAGTGGAAGAGAAAGAAAAAAAATAAATTATTGACAATATAATATTCAAGGATATGTATTTATTTATGATTATATATATTTCCTAAATAAATAAATTGAAACAATTAAATTATTAGTATTTTTTTCTCTTTTTTCTCTTTATGATATTGTTTGGGGACCAGAGATTCCAGGAACTCTGATTCTCAATTTATGTGTCCATGGCAGCTTTGGAACAACCCCCACACAAACACATACAAAGAAATTGTAAATAAACATTATCAAAGAAAATCTGGAGTAATGAGTGGAGATCAAAAACAATCCAATTGGAAAGAGAATCAAAAACTTTCTTGCTGGAGTGAATTGTTCCCCATTATCAATCTGCTCCCACATCGTCAAATTATCAAAACACCCACCATTCAAATCGAATGGAGATCCTTTAATCATATGAAACATTATATAAGAACCACAACAGTAAAGAGTGTTTGTAAGAGTCCATGAAAGCTCAGTTATTTGAGAGTAGTTATTAGATTTCAAAAAGATTGAGAGAACGACTTTCAAGATAACAATAATCATGAAATGAACTAGCCATGCACCCCTTTGATCAATCCAAAGAACATTCATGTTTATCGAAAGCTGCTGGTCTGTCTCATCCTCAATGGACTCTGGCTCCACATGAGATATGATGGAGGAGGAACGTCTTCTTCTATGATCCTTAACAGGCTTGATATTGATTGATGTGGAGAATGAGTTTGATCCTTTTTTCTTGCTATCGTTATTTTTCTCTTGTTTTTCTTCATTAAAAAATTCACTAGCATCATCTGTTGGAAAGAGTATTGATTCTGTTATTTTGTTATCATCAAAGTCAAAGGAGTCTCCTGTCTCTTTAGAGTGAACGGATCTATCATCACCTTTAGAACTTGAATTTAATGGATCAGTCATATTATTAAATAAATATAGGTTATTTCTATTATTTTTTAGCTTTATATTAACTTTTTTTATATGGTTTTTTTTAAATTTGTCTTCTTTTCTGTAAACGAATAATCTTTTTTTTAAAAAAAAAAGAGAAAACTCTTTTATACATATGTGTGTGTGTGTTTTTTTCTCCTTCAAAAAATTACTTTCCTTTAAAAAAAAAAAAAGAGCAAAGAAAAGGAAGAGAAGCAAATCAACAGGAAATAATTCCTTTTGACTCTTTTAAAATCTTTTTTTTTTATTAACTCACCTGACAAGTTTAACCTTTTTTTTTTTTTTCTTAAAAAAAAGTCATTATTATATCCGATGCAACAACAAAAAATAAAAATTAATATGATTATGGATTAAAACAGTAATAGTCACATGTAACACCAACAAAAAGCAAAAAAATAAACTAAATACAAATATCTCCTCTTCAAGACAAAAAAAAAAAACAAAAAAATGAATATATGTATATATATTTTTAGAAATTAAAAATTAAATGTTTATACAAGTATGTGAAATAATATTTAATAAGTGCAACAAAAAAAGATAGAAATACTCTTAAAATATATAATTAAATAATCAAAAAATAAATAAACACACATACATAAAAATTAGATGTAAATAGAAGTTTTTAAAAGCAAAATAAACAAGTCATAAGTATATATTATTTGATATAAAATATTTATATAAGAAAAAACGATATTATTAATTAGTTAAATGTAAAAGACATATTGTAGGAATATATAGATTTCAATATAACTTTAATTTTATGGAACTAATAATATTATAATAATAAATATATAGACGTAAAATATATCCTCTCTCTCTTGACAAAAAAAAAAAAATCTACTATTAATAAATATAAAATTGAATAATTAAGTTTTTTCTTTTTTTCTTGATTCAAATAATAGGCACACCTTATTATTTTTTTTTTATCGTTTAATTAATTCATTCAGAAATATTTACTATTTGTTTTTTTAGATTTCCTAATTAAGAATAAATATCCTAAAAGAGTAATCTAATTATAGATTTATATATATATATTTTTTTTTTATAGCACATTCTCTATTTAAAAAAAAAAAACATTTTTTTTTTTTACTATTTTTATTTTTTTTTTTTAAATAGAGAATGTGCTATAAAAAAAAAAAGTCCTGTGGGCTTTTTAAAATAGAATGAGAGAAAAAAATTTATTATTAAATCTATTATGAAACTTTCTGGAAGAGTTTATGGTGTGTGGGTGAAAAAAAAAAAAATTTTTTTTTTTTTTCGACTTCTTATATAAAGAAGCGACATGGAATAAATCAAAATAGAATTATTAGATTTTTTTTATATATTTGAATTTTTTTGATTTCACTACTTTCTCATTTTATTAAAAAAATATATATTAATTAATTATATAAATAAATAATTTTATTATTATTATTTTTTATTTAAACAAAAATATGTAAATAACACCCAGACTATCACTAATTTATAATATTACTTATTATTAGTTTTTTTTTCCATCTTCTATTAATTTATTCATTCAGGACACATTCATAATATCAATAGATTTTTATTTTTTAATATATTTTTGAAGAATGGCTAATAACACTTTTGAACCAATTTGTGACAATATCAACACAACAACAACTCTTGACTCTGATTCTTCTAGTTCCCAACTTCAACCAAGAAAAAGAGCTAAAACCTCTGAAGAAAAGGAACAAAGAAGAATGGAAAGAATATTGAGAAACAGAAGGGCTGCACATAAGTCTAGAGAGAGAAAAAGATTTTACTTGAACTTATACCAAGAAAAATCTGAAAAATATGATTTACTTTTCAAAAAATTGATGGAAAGTGATATCTTGGAATCTAATCATGTTCTTACTACTGATTCTGATTTTAATAAATTGAAAGAAGAACTGTTGGATTTGAACAAGAAACAAGATAAGTTTGAAAGAGAGAATGGTACTGTCAACTCCTCTGTTCCAAAGAAGGACAAAACTACTAAAAACAGTGATGAAGAGGAAGACGAGGAAGAAGAAGATGAAGGTGAAGAAAAACATACTACTACTACTAGCAATATTGATGAAGACAAAAAACAGTTGAAATCTGCTGCTAATGATTTACTTTTTCTTAATGAAGAGCAACCAAGCTCCAAAAAAAGAAAATTAAGTTCAAGAAAGGATTCTTCTTCAACAGTATTTTCATCTAGTTCTACAACACCAAACTCTGTCTCTACTCTGCCTAAACTGGACGAATCAGAGGAGTTTGGCTATGAACATAATTTTTCAACCACATTCCTCTCTCCTTCAAACTCCATAACAACAATCAAAAACAATGTTGATGAAGGAGTAGTAGCAGCCAGCCATAATCCAGTCAATACTATTAACAACAATAAGATAAATCCACTCGATCTCTCTTTAGAATTGGGTATTGATTTGGAAGAGCCTGACTACAACTACGACATCACTAACAATATATTGCTCAATACAGAAGTCGATGATTTATTAATCATGCAGCGTTATCCAGCAGTGATAACTTTTTAGGGGAAAAAATAATGATATACACAAAATTGAAAAAAAAAAAGGAACAGAAATGTTCTTTATTTTTTTGCAAAAAGGTATACACACATAATCTCTCGGAATTGATGATGTGGAAAAGAGATATGAACGGAATTATTGGCTTTGCTTTTTTTAGATTTTTTATTTTACTAAAAAGCATGTTGCTACATCTACAGCAGTCATTTCCCATCTCTTCACTCCCATTATTATTATTTGATTTATTTTTTTTAAATCTCACATACATGAAACCATTTTTTTAATTTTTGCTTTGCTTTTTTTTTTAGCCAATGTCCTGGATGAATAAATTATTATTAAGAAGAAGAAAAAAAAATAGATAGTTTCAAAAAAAAAAGAATATTATATTACTTTTTCAATGTAATATCATTGTGTGTGTGAAAAACAAAAAAAAGATTGAAATAAATTCAAATATGTTTTTTATGTGTGTTTTGTAGAATAAATTTTAAATATTATTTTACACCTTTATTTATTATTATTTTTTTTCTTTTGCCTGCAGCGCAAAATGACATGTTTTTAACTAATAAATTGACTTCTGGATTGGACAATATTGACTTTGATGTTGACTTTGCTGTTGATTTTGAAAAAATGATTTAAAAAAAGAGAGGATACTAATAAGAAGAATGGAAAAAAACAAAAAGAAACATTACTTGACTGGATTGAGAAAGAAAAATACTTTTTGATTAAAAAAACTTGAAGTATCATTACTTCAATGAGAATAGAAGAAAGGGGTAAAAGAAACAGTTGTTACTTTTTCATTATTAATATTAATTTTTTTAATCTTTATTAATATTTTTTTTGGTAATGTGGCGCACATTTATTATTATACACATTTAGAAGACTCGTCTTTAAATAGATTTGAAGTCTCTAAGTTATGGTATATTCTATGCGACTGGCCAGAATAAAATAATTAAAAAAAAAGAGAGAAATTTATTATAAAAAAAAAGAAGAAGATCAACTGTTTACTTTAATTTATCTCTTTTTTTGATAGTTTCAAAATTATGAAGTACATTTCATTTAATTCTTTGTTTTAAATTCTATTGTTATTTTTTTTTTTTTGGTTCCTTTTTCCTTATGATTATTATTCTTTTTTTTCATCATCTCTATTAAAGAAAACAACCTTTATTTCCCACTCACCTCAATGTTTTTTCCTCTCACTATTTTTTTACAACCATCATTTTCTTCTTTTCCTCCTTCCTATAATATATATTATAGCAAAAAGAAAAGAGATATACCCATCGCTCTATATATATTATTAAATTGATTAATTATGAATTAAAATTTACAAAACTTAAAACCAAAATGTACCATAAAAAAAAAAATAGATGACAAATAATCATCTCTTTTAAATTTTATTTTTAATTAAATGAAATATTTACATAATGATTTTATTCATTTTTTTTATATCTTAAACGAGGATGTTAAATGAATATAAATACGTATTTTTGTCTTTTGTGTTATTCATGAGATTATTCTTTTTTTTTTGTCTTGAAACTATGAAAAAACAAAAAAACACGTCACATGATAAAATACCTCAGTTTTGTTTTTTTCTCGTCATATATATTTGTCTTTTGTCAGATTTTTTTGACCTAAAAAATATCATTTTCTTCTCTCTCTCTTTTATACTGGGTATGTAGATATTTGTTTAGAATAAACAACATGTTAATAAAAAATCTTTCTAATAGTTATATTATAACTGAATTGTATTAATGAAACAAGTAAATACACACTTTGTTTGTAAAAAAAAATAAGTTTAAATTGAAAGGGATAGGCTTTTTTTTTTAACTAACAAAAATATACATATAAGTTTTACATTCTATGTTTTGTTTTTTGTCATAGGTTTTTTTTTATTTCTTCTTATTCTTGTTTTTGTGGGGTAATTCATGACAAAAAAATAACGAAATTATATTTTTTTCTATGTATTTTTTGAAATTATTCGGACCACGTTTTGAAAAAAAAAAAAGTGAAAAAAAAAATTTGTATTTTTTTTTTTTTAAGGGAGGGTTAACAGAGCTAAGAGAGGGGTTTGGGAATTAAATTAAAAAAAATCTAAGTGGCAAGTGTTAGATCTGTTGATTAAAATTTTTAATCATTTTCTTATGTCTAAGAGTTACAAAAAAAAAATATATATATATATATATAAATATGGAACATCACTATTATATTTTTTTTAAACAAATCAATTTAATTTGAATCATTATAGTATGATTATATATTTAATCATTAACTTTTAGTTATTCATTATTTGACTAATGATTTCCTTTTTATTAAATATATATGACTAAAACCAGAAAAAAAAAGTTTTAAACTTTAAACAAGCAAAAAAAAATAAAAAAACTACAATCTTAAAATATATATAAAAATGGAATTTGAATTTTCTCAAAGTGATCTTTCTTTAGCTAACTTGGCTTCTAAAAACATGAAGAAATTACAATCCTTTTCTATTGATGATACCCACAGTCATTCTGCTTCTCCATTACCAGCACATCCATCTAATCTTATGACAAGAACAAACTCTGGATCCACTTACAACACTTTGGCTCCTATTAAATTCCCAAACATGTTACCTATTGATGATGGTAATGAAAACTTGGTCTCTGATTCCTCTTTAGAAGCTATGTACACAAGAACAAATCAAGTTTCCACTCATGATGCTTATTATGCAGTCTACAAGCAAGTGCTACAAAACTTGTACAGAACTTTTTGGTTGGATCCCTTCCAAAAATCTATTCACAATTACCAAACTTTTATATTAGACTCTCACTCTATCTATGACTGTTTGAAAAATAATGTTATCACAAACAACATCAACAATTCTAAAGTTGATTCCAAAATTCTTGTTCTTTACACTGGTTTGAACAGTAACAAGTTTCTACAAACTTTTGAATCCAAACATGTTGATGTCATGTACTCCAATATTGGTACAAACAAATTTGATTTGAACCAATTGAAATTTTTAATCACAAGCCATGATTACAAAATGATTTGTTTCAATTATGCTGATGAATCTATTGGTGTTAAAGTCAATTTGAAAGAAATATTCCCATTCTTGAAACAACATACTCAAGGCAAAGACACTTTATTAGTCTTGGATGCTACTGGTGCTATATCCTCAGAACCTTTAGATTTGGTTGAATATCCATTTGATTTGGTATTTGATGACTCTAATGATTTGAATGGTCCTCAAGGTATCACTTTTGGTGCTATCTCATCCAAATTTTTAAAGTATTTAGCCACTTTAAACTCTGTCTCCCACTTCCATGTCTCTGAATTTGTAAACCTTCACAAACTGGCTAATTCATGGAAACTTGTGGAATCTTATGGTGAGGATTTCTCTCTTGATGGTAACTTGAAATTAGAAGACGGTTATGATGAAGAATCTACTATCGCTCATGATTTAATCAAAGTTTCCAAAGTCCTATTAATAGGTTTCAATGAAGCTTTGCAAACTTTTGTCAATACTGACTTGAGAGAATACTACCAAAAATGTTATGAATTGAGTGAAGCTTTGAAAAAGGGCATTCAAAAGACTTTGAACTTGGAATTGGTCACTGATTATAAGGAAGGTGAGCATGCTTTAGTTAATGGTATGACTTGTGTCCAATATTTGAACTCTGACCAATTGATTCCATACTTGCTAAACTCCTTCAACTTGTCTATCTCTGAAGGTAAGATCAAAAACATGAAGTTCAAAACCTCTTTATCCAAGATCGATATCAAATATTTCAGAATCAAAAACATTCAACCTGTCATTGTGCGTGATTTTATCAACTCTGGAAGTGATGCTGAAAACTATTCTGAATATAAGATGTTGATCAGTATTTTAAAGAAAGCTGTTGATGCTGTTGATTACATGGCTGGTAAAAAAGGTTACTCAAGTGTCTCTATTGCTGAAACCTTATAATAAAATAGACAAACAAGATAAAGATAAAAAATAATAATAAAAAATGCATCTTAAAGTAACAAGACAAATACAAAGCTTGTCTTGATATCTTTACTTTTTTTTTTTTTTTTTCAAAACTATTTATATTTGAGTAAAAGTATTATTAATTTTTTACATATTCCATTTTTTTTCCCCCCTATTCCTATATATATTCATCCATTTATTTTATTCCATTTATTTTTATTTTATTTTTTTTAATTGATTAAATCATATTTTTCTTATTTTATTAAAAAAAACAATTATTGTTAAAAGCACGTGAGCAACTTTTTTTTTGTAAGAATTATTCGAAATATGTAATTTTCTTTCTTTTTTTAGTTTTTTTTTTTTTCGGCTCTTCCCAAAAAGGAAAGGAATATGGAGTTTATTACTAATGTATTTGTTTTTTTTTTTTTTTTAGAAAGTTTTTGTTCAATGACAATTTATTATTTATAGATGAGTAAAGAAATATCGTTTTAAAGACCAAAAAAAAGTAACATACAAGAAAGTTTAACTTATTTATATTATTAGAGTAGATTTATTGAATTGCTTACTTTGTTTTTTTCATTATTAAGATATAAGATAAATCAGAGATGAGTAGTAATAACAAATTTAAAAAACATATTCAACTACCAAAGACTCTACTAAATGAGCTTGGTGACTCATCTGACCATCAAGATGATCAACATTACAAACTGAATTCCTTTGGAAATAATAATAAAAAAAGAAAATTTCAAGGTAAAAATATGACTAGAAAAGAAAGACGTAAACAAGAAAGACAGGATAAAAAAAGAAAAATAAATCCAAACAAAAACAATAATAGTAACAATAATAATCAACAAAATAAAATAGTAAACAACAAGAATTTATTTAAAGAAAGCAAAAAAGTTGGCAATGAAGATATGGAGATGAAAGAGGAGATGAACATTCCAACAGATGACTCACTTGATTCAGATGATTTTGATGAATTTGATGAAAATGACTTGACACCAGAGGAATGGAAGGAACTAAGAGCACTAGAAGGTCATAGAGAAAGCAGCTCTTCTTCTTCTTCTTCCTCTTCAGAATCCGAATCATCTGACTCTGACGTAAAAGATATAAAACCAAAAACAAAAAAACAGCTTTTAAAACCAACATTGAAACAAAAACTTGCAAAGAAAGTCATTTCAAGAAACTCCAAAAAACATGTCTCCTTCAACAAAAAGATCATGGAGAAGCTCATTCCTGCTAGACCAAACTATGGTGAACTCCCTGCATCTTCAGATGATGATGAATATTATGAAGAGGACTATGACATTGATGAAGAGGACGAGTCAAATGAAGATAGTGATGATAACTCTTATCTAGACCAATTAGCTTTGTCTAATTCAGATGATGATGAAGAAGAAGAAGGTGATAATGATGAGTCATATTTGGATCAACTTGCACTATCAGAAGAAGAAGAAGAAGTTGATGAGGATGAAAGAGAGAAAGAAATGACTGTTGAAGAAACCATGGCTGCTTTAAAAGCCGCCAAAGAGAAAAAACAACAAAAACAAACTGAATTTTCAGAAGACGACTTAGAAGATGATTATTCAGAAGAAGAAGAGAAAGAAATGACTGTTGAAGAAACTATGGCTGCTTTGAAAGCAGCAAAAGAAGCCAAAAATAAAAATAAAAAAACTCCTAAAGTTTCTAAAAAAAATAAAGTCACTAAGAAAGAAGACAATGAAGAAGACTTTATTCCTTATGAAGATCCAGAGTCTGATGAAGATGAAAGAAACATCAAATACTACGCTAAAAAATTAAACATGGGCAAAAAAGCTAAGAAATTAAGAGCTGTCGATGAATACGATGCCATTGGTGGTTTGCTAGAAGGTCTTGACTTTTTCGACAACTATGGTGAAAATCTTGGTGAGTATGGTGACTTAGCAATCAAAGATGCTGCTAATGATATATCATCCTCTGAATCTGAATCTGATTCATCAGATGAAAGTGATTCTGAAGAAGAAGATGGTGATGATGAAGTTTATGATGAATTTGATGAAAATGATCTTACTCCTGAAGAATGGGCTCAGCTAAGAGAACTTGAAGATAGTGAAATGGACTACTCTGATCAAAGTGAGGAAGAGGAAGAAAACCCAAAAAAGAAAAAGAAAAAATCATCTAAAAAGAAAGAAAATTTATATGGTTTAGATACACAACTGGATGATGAAGATCAACTGGCCATGGCATCTTTAGAAAATGATATGTCAACTGTTGATCCACAATTAACAAAAGATGTGAAAACTCTATTTAATAAATTATCAGAGAGTAATATCAATAATATCATCTCTTCTTTACTTGAGTTGTTTGATTCAAAACCTAGACAAGCTTGTATCAATGCTATTATTGACAGAATTATTATAGACTGTAACATTAAGGAGAAATTGCTTGATCAGTTTTTGATGAACTACATTGGATGTGTCTATGCTATTTGGAGATTCAAAGGTATAGATTTTGGTGCTTTGTTCATTCAAAAGTTAGTTGAAAAAATCATTCAAACGTTAGAAAGTGAAGAAGATAATAATAATAATGGTTATGATGATGAAAATAACAGTAGCAAAAAAGGTGCTAATTTGATGACCTTGTTATCTTTTGTCTTCAATTTTGGTGTTATCACAAATAAGTTAATTTACAACTTATTAGATTTATTAGCAGATGTATCTAATGAATTCAGTGTTGAATTGATCTTGAAATGTGTTTCTATTTCAGGTGTATTGTTAAGAGGTGAAAACCCAAAAGACTTGAATATGATTATAAATAAACTTTTAAGCAATTTAGAAGATAAGAAAAAAGATAATGAAGAAGATGATGATGATGATAGTAGATTACAGTTTTTAGTTGATACTCTGAGAGATTTGAAGTTAAACAAAATTAATAAAAACTTAATAACTAAAACAAACCACTCTCAAATGAAAAAATCAATTAGCAAATCTTTAAAGATTGATTCAAAGACTTTAGGTAGCAACTCTTCCCAATCTATACAAGTTTCCTTGGATGACATTTTAAATATCGATACAAAAGGTAAATGGTGGTTAATTGGTGGTTCATACAGAGAAAATATGAGTAATAACAACCAAAACCAACAAAATGATGATGAAAACAATGAAGACTTATTTGACAATGATATTGAATTCTCAGATATTGAATTGCAGGATGATTTCATTGACGAGCTTCCTGATTATAACAGACTTGCTATTCAAAACAAAATGTCTTCTTCTTTATCCAAAGCCATCTTTGTTGGTATAACTTCTTCTCAAGATCCATTAGACTGTATAATGAGATTGGATAAATTAAACATTAAAAAAAAGGATTATCAAGAACTTTTGAGAATTTTAATTCACATTTCTAAACTAGATACTAAATATAATCCATTTTATGAACTTGTGATAATAAGATTAAGCAAAAATATGAATGGTTTGAATAAGTTTATTAAATTTCAATTTTGGGACATTATCAAAAACTTTGAATCAGCTAATGAAGATGATGATAATGAAAGCATATTAACTGATTTGTATGGTGATTTTGGAACTTCCAGAGACGAAAAAATTATTCAAGAAGCTAGATTATTTGGTAATTTGATATTTGATAGAATTATTCCATTTGATATTTTTAAACATATTCCTATCTTAGATGGATTGAATACTGAAGGAGAATTGTTTATCAATAGTCTTTTGTATCAATTATTGTTGAGAATCGGAAAAGAATCTGAAAAGAAAACATCAAAAGACAAAAATTCTAAATCCAAATCTATCAGCTATGATTCTAGTTTAATGGATGAGACTATATTCAAAACTATTCAAGAAGATAATCAATTAATTATTTTAAAGCAATTGCAGTGGTATACAGAAAATAAATTTGATTCATCTAGATTTGCTTTCACTTCTGACAAAGCTAAAGAAAAGAGAAGAACCAAATGGGCAATCAGTACTTTCAAACAATCAATTGACCAAAATTTGAAATATTTAGAATAATAATAAAAAATATAATACATTATTTAAAGAAAAATAAAACATTTAAAAAAATTAAAAAAAGTTCATAAATATAGATATGTAAATAATAATTTTTATCCTCTTATTTTTTTTTCACTATATTTTATTTAGTTCATATCCTCTTTTGCCTTGTTTATAACATTAACAATATCTTTACCATCATCTCCAGTCTTGACTCTTAACAAGAAAGTTTCAAATTTTTTAGTTTCACCATTAACAATTGGCAATTTTACAGCAGATGGTTGGGAAGGGAATTGTTCATATGTTACTGATGGTAAAATGTATGTATTTAAGATGACATGACCCATACCTTCGGATCTTAAAAGGAATCTAACTTTTTTCTTGTCTTCCTTAGACTGTAGAATCTTGAACATACCCAAACCTTTAGTTAAGTATGGAGTCTCTTTATTATCGGGCTGGAAAAGCATCAATTTAGCTTTTTTGGTGTATAGGACATTTTCATTTTCTTCCTCACTGTTTTCCAAGTTAGGGGTATCTTGTTTTCCACCCTCTTCTTGCTCTGTGACTGCAGTGTTATCTGTTTTACTAGGTTGGGGAACTGAACCAGGTGTGGCAGCTGGAGTTGTAATAGTAGGAGTTGAAGCTGTCTTGTTTTGGTTGAAAGGTAGGTTGAAAGTAAAGTTTGGTTTGTTAGTTTCAGAAGGATCAACAGTTTTGTCTTCTTCTTTTTTTCCAAAAGAAAAACTAGTAGTATTTCCAAAGCCAACTTTTCCAGAAGTGGTTGTGGCATTGGAGTTGGTATTGCCAAAATTAAAAGTTGGTTTAGTAGTTTCAGAAGCAGGGGTTTTGTTATTAAGATTGAAAGAAAATTGTGGTTTAGTTTCAGGAGCTTTTTCAATTGTTGTATCATTTTCTTCTCTCTTTTCCTCACTTTTATTTAATCCAAAACTGAAAGATGGTTTTGGAGTAGTAGAATCTTGTGGTTTAGTACCAAAATTAAATACTGGGGCAGTTGATTTAGTTTCAGTGCTATCTTTTTTAGCACCAAAGTTAAATACTGGAGCAGTGGTAGCCGGTTTAACAATTTCTTCGGTTTTACTTGTTAAAGGTGTAGGAGTAATGCCAAATGAAAAGGCTGGTTTATTATTCTCTGCTGGTTTATATGTTTCTTCTTCTGATTTTTTGGTGCCAAAAGTGAACGCTGGGGATGTAATAGTGGTGGTTGCTGCAGGAGCATCTTTCTTTTCATTTTCCTCCTCTTTCTTTGTAAGCTTAAAAGTAGAATCTTTAATTGTGCCCATAAAATTGAAAGTTGGTCCCTTTGGCTCTTCAGGGACATCAGAATCATCAGAATCAATTTCTGCAGCTTGTTTTTTCTTTAAAGCTTCACCAAAGGCAAAAGCCGGGTTTTTAACAGTTGGTTTGGCTGTCAAAGTAAATTGAGGACCTTTAATCTCAACTGTTTTTTTAACACTATCAGCTTCTTTATCACTTTCAGACTCAGATTCACTGCTTGGTAACTCAGTAATGGAAGCCTTCTCAGCTGCCGGTTTAGTAAACTTAAATTGTCCGAATGGATTATGTTTTGGTTTATCAGTCTCTTCAACTGCAACGTCTTTCTTATTTGATTCCATTTTTGCGATATTGTTACTATTATTGTTGCTGTTAGCTTTGAAATTGGCAAATGGGGTTTGTTTTGGTTCAGGTTGTTTAGATACACTGAAAGTAAAATTAGGAACAGTTGAAGTAGCACTTATGTTTGCTGGAAATTTAGAATCAACAACTTTTTCAGTTTGATTAGCATATTCTAAATATTTTTCACAAATGTTTGATAAAATACAGCTTGGATCTTTTTCAAATGATTGATTAATCTTATTAATAAAGTTTGTATTGATAGCTTTAAATTTAGCAAGATTTTCATCTTCATTTGTATTGATTGTTGTAGGTTTTTTTGAACCAAAAAAATTAAATCCAGCATTAGTTCCATTAGAGTTATTAGTTGTAGAGGGATTTGATCCAAATTTATTGGTTCTTAGTTTAGCAATTTTTCTACCTTGTACACCACCTGGGATTAAACTTATTGGTTTTGAATTTTGATCTTCTTCTTCTCTTTGCAATTTTGCTTCAGCATCTAAATGACCACCATCTCTGTCAATTTGATATTCAGCTCTTCTTTTTGCCATTTTATGTTATATAAATTGTTGTTTGGTTTTTATAATTAATATATGTTTAGTATAAACAAGCACAACAACAACAACAAAAAAAAAAAAAAAGAAAAAATTTTTTTTAAAAAAGAAAAAGTTTATTATTTTTTTTTCGTATTTTCGGATATAACATTTTTTTGTAACAAAAAAAACATTTATTCAAAAGTAATAAAAAAAAACATTTTTTTATTTTTTTCCATTTATAATATTTATAGGCTGATATAAAAATTATTTTCTTTTCTAAAAATATTTTTTTCAAATTTTATATTATTTTTAAAAAAAAAAAGCAAACAGAAAAAAATTTCATATATAATATATTTCTTTTATTGGAAAGAAAAAAATCACAATTTTAGTAGCTATTGTCACATTCACCCTAATTTCATACTGGTCACTTTGTTACATTTTTATATAAATAATAGTATTAAAAAAAATATTAAAACTTAATATAATAATAATAAAAAACTAAGAAACCAGCGAAACCTTTTGGTAATTAGTATGTATACAACATTGAAATCAAATTCAATATAGATAATTATAATATTAATTAAGAAGCTTGTTTTCTTTCATAATAAAAAATAAACAGCATCAAATTAGTATTCAAGTCGAATATAGTTACAAAGTTTTATGATTATAGTATTTGTGGAATATAAAATGAACAAATGTTTACAGTTAATGGAACTTACAATGAGGAAAATATTATTATATAACAACAATGAATATTTGATATGAATTTATAAATGAAAAGGGAAAAATATTAGACTTTTTTAAGAAAGAGAGTAGAAACTAAATAAATGGTGTAAATTAATCAACATTATAAAAAAAAGTAGGCTTTTAAATATTTTTTTGTAAACGGGTAGCCATTACACTATGCACTTTATTCATTATTATATTAAGGACAATTATTATTAAAAACTTTATAACTATTACAAATTTAGAAATAATTTTAGGAACCAATTTATCTTTACTAACAAATTTACTTTTTTTCTTTACAGTTGTAATTATACTTATAAAAAAATTTTAATTAAACAAACAGGTTATAACAATGGCTCCAAAGCAACAATTATCTAAAGCCCAAAAAGCTGCCGCTGCTATGGCCGGTGGTAAGAAATCTAAAAAGAAATGGTCCAAGAAATCCCACAAAGATAGAGCTCAACATGCTGTTATCTTAGACCAAGAAAAGTTAGACAGAATCTTGAAGGAAGTCCCATCTTACAAATACGTTTCCGTTTCTGTTTTAGTTGATAGATTAAAATTAGGTGGTTCTTTAGCCAGAGTTGCTTTAAGAGATTTAGAAGCCAGAGGTATTATCAAAGCCGTTTCTAACCACTCTACCCAACAAATCTACACTAGAGCTACTGCTTCCGAATAAATGTATTTTTTATTAAATTAATAAGAAATCTTTTTATATATAACGGAAAAACCAAGAGTTTTAATGAAACAAAAAAACAAACAAAAAAAAACAAACGAATTTAATATTTAAATATATACTAAAATTATATATTGATATACTTTGAAATTCATTGATTATCGAAAACTACAAAAAAACACAATATTGTCTAGTATATATTAGCAAATTAATTGGTTTGCTATTTTTTATATTATTGTTGTAAACAAGAAGCTCCAGTGTTAATACAAGAATGATTTATTTTATGATCCATTTGTGAAAAAGAATTGGTTCCATAAATTGCCCTCGTTGAAAAACTATTGCTTTTTTTTTAAAGTGTCTATTAAGAAAAAATATATGAAAAAAAACTTAATTTCCTAATTAGTACAAGTGTACTATTTTTCCTATTTAGGTTATATTTTTTTTAAAAGATTTTAAAGCAATAAGCTAGAAATTATGTGAATTACAGAGAGGAAAAAAAAAAAAATTTTCTTGCAAGTATTTAAAGAAAGAAGCAATGTATGAGTATTTTTTTTTTATTATATCGAAAAACTTTAGGTATGTAAAAAAAAAAATTTTTAATAAAAACCATAAAACAATTGTAGATCATGAAAAAATGAAAAGTTCAGTAATATTTTTTTTCAAATCAATGAATAAAATGGTGTTATTAAAAAAACTTAGTTAGTATAAGTTAAAAGGAGATATATGTTTTCATTTGATAATATGAAGAAATTGATATGATTATAACAAATGGATCTCCCTTCTGTTTTTAAAGCAATTTGAAAATGGAAACGATCCGACTCTGAGGATGTATATGCAGGATCAAATTGTTGTAGGAATTCTTCGTTTATGATTTATACTTCTTCATAGTGAATCTTTTTTTTTTAAAAAAAATGAATTATATCTCCTTAGCAATATGAGGACATGTTGTTTTTTTGTTTTTTTTTTTGAATACTTCATATCATTCATATGACTTTTTAAAAAAAATTACTGAATTTTATTGTTTTATAATATTTAAACTTTGATTATTATAATTTTTTTTTTGGTTTAAAATTTTTATTATTATTATGATGAATGACAACCACTTTTGTCTTTAAATTTTCCGATGATGGTTTCTTTTATAAGTTACATGAGTCCTGGAATAACATGCATCACCATCTGAATAAAATAAATTTTTTATCATTAAGAAAACAATTATTATTGTTGAATTATTTACTCCAATACTCTGTGTTTTGTTATTAAATATATTATTATTATTACTGCAATTAGTATTATTATTTGTTTATTATTTTTAAAAGAAAAAAATGATTATTATGATGAATAATTTTTAATCAGTTCTGCTTCTGAACCAAAACTCAACAGGAAGATAACTTAAAAATACTTACCAAAAACTGCTGAAAAAAAAATAAACATTTTTTTTTTATAAACTTAAACAAAAAATAATAATAGTTATAGTATTGATAATAATGTAGATTTAATAAGTGTAATAAATATTTTTATTAACAGATATTAGAAAAATAATAACATTAATAATTAAATAAAATCATTTGTAGTTATATTTCTGTAAGCTCGTATTTATTTTTCTTGATCTTAGAATTAATACTGTAAAAATATAAAGTTTTTATGATATAATAAAAAAAAATTGTTAACAATGATTTGTAGCACGTGACTGCACTAAACTTTCATTAAAACTTTTTTTTTGTTTTTTTTTTTGTTAATTTTGTAAATATATAACAAAAAGAAATTTATGAAGAGATGAACTAAAATAAACAAGAAAACCAACTACTATACACTTTTTATTTAAATATATATATATATATTTCTGTTTTTTTTTTATCTAATGGCTAATTCTAGATTTGAATATGTTAAGAAGTTTGAAACCCATATGACTGTTTTACCAGAAACTTATATTGTTATAAGAATAGATGGTAAAAATTTTCATGAATTCTCAGATATTTACAATTTTGATAAACCTAATGATATAAGAGCAATTAATTTAATGAATGCAAGTGCTAAAAACTTGGTTCTTAAATACAAATCTGAAATCATATGTGCATATGGAGAATCAGATGAGTACAGTTTTATATTAAGAAAGGATACAGATCTTTATAACAGACGTGTTGATAAACTTACAAGTATATTTGTCAGTTATTTCACAAGTCAATATGTGTTTTTATGGAATAAATTTTTTCCTCCAGAAAAGGCATTAACTCATAAGCATCTACCTATGTTTGATAGTAGATGTGTGAATTACCCAAATTTAGATATTATTAAGGACTATTTAACATGGAGATTTGTTGATACACATATAAACAATCTTTATAATACTAGTTTCTGGGGTTTAGTTCTTAAATGTGGAATGACTACTAGAGAAGCTGAACAAAAATTGAATGGAACTTTTTCAAAAGATAAAAATGAAATTTTGTTTTCAGAATGTAATATTAATTATAATGATGAGCCTGAAATTTTCAAGAAAGGATCTTTAATAAGCAAGAAAGGTGAAATTTTACATATTGATATTGTGAAACAAATTAATGAGATATTCCAAGGTTTTTGAATGATCAACCGGTATATATATTATGTTTGTAGTGTTTATACATAATAATAATAATGTTTTTCTTTCTTTTTTTCTATATATAAATATAAATTCTTTCAGAGCTGGATCCACCACGTTTTCATCTTGTTCTTACTGTTAAAAGTTATTGTATTCTATTTTAAGAATTTCTAAAATTAAGCCACTCAAATGAGTTCATTAATCAATGCTTGATTAGTTAAAAAAAAAAAATAATAATTAAATTAAATTAAATTACATATCAATATGATTTTCTATATCTTTATTGTTTTGATCTCTTTTTTCTTTTTATAATAAAGAACCTTCTGTGATAATTTATTGTTTCAGCCCATTTAATAATTAAATATCTGGAGAAATTACAAAAGAATAAAAAAAAATTTTTTGCAGTACATATAATTTTTGCTAATGCTTCTAATATATTATGGTAGCGGTTATTGTATGGCTGAATTTATTTTAAGAAACAAAAAAACCTTATTTATTTTTAAAACACTTAGAAACTATTGCACAAATAAAGTTCAGCAATTATGTTCGCTCATTCCTTTTTTGTTTTGTCTTTTTTTTTGTTCAAACTAAGCGTAAACACAGCAAAATGGGATGTTGGTAAAGATTGACATGCTAAAAAAAAATCCTTTACAAAAGAGGTTTTTGCTTAAGTAATAATAAAAAAATTCTAAAAATATATTGCTGTGTTTTTTAATTAGAAGTTTCAGTAAAAATTCAGCAATAGTTCAGCAATTTATATCTTTTTGTTATTAAATTACTTTGCTTCTATAAAAAGAAGAAAATGAAAAAAAAATTGATTTATAAGAAAATAAAAAACTATATAAAGCAATGATCTTGATCAATATTTTATTAAAACAAAATAATTATTAATTAAATATTTAATATTATAAAAAAAATATATATATATAAACCAGAATCAAACTTAATAATAACAATTTATATATACTCATATAAATAAATAACTGTATTTTTTTTTTGCATAAACTAACCATAATACACTAATCATAATCAATAAATAAATAACAAAAATGCAATTCAAGAAAATCGCCGCTGCTACCGCTTTAACTACTGTCGCTTTCGCTGAAACTACTACTTTAAACCCAAGTTCATGGACTACTTTGACTCCAAGTACTACTTACTCTTTAGGTTTATCCACTTATACTTCTACTTTCGGTATTGCTGTTAGCCCAATCACCACTGGTTCTATCTGGGACAAGTATAAACCAACCACCACTGGTACAAGCACTATTGCTAACCCAACCTCTGTTACTGAAACTGCTGTCTCTGAAGCTACTGCTGTTAACGATGATCCATTCTATGTTGTTGCTTGTAAAGCTCCAGGTGTTTTGAACATCACTTTGGATAACGGTATTCTAAAGGATTCTGAAGACAGAATCGGTTCTATTGTCTCCAACAGACAATTCCAATTCGATGGTCCAGTTCCTCAAGCTGGTGCTATCTATGCTGATGGTTGGTCCATCTCTCCAGAAGGTAACTTGGTCTTAGGTGATGATGACTTATTCTTCGAATGTTTATCTGGTAATTTCTACAACTTATATGATGAATATGTTGCTGAACAATGTTATCCTATCCACTTACAAGTCTTGGAATACGTTGACTGTTAAAATTTTTAATTATATTTAACAACAAAATATTGATAAAAAAAATACATCATAAACACGGAACAATAATGACCCCCAACTCATCTTCAGATATTAGCATTATTTAATATTCTGACATATAATTTTTTCATATATAGGCAAAAAAATTTAAAAAATAACAATAGACATTTAACAAAGAAATTTAAAAAAAATAAAAATAAAAAATATGTATATAAATATAATTCTTCAAATTATATTTTACTTGTGTTTTTTTTTTTTTTTTTTTACAAATAGCATATTTTAAAATTTGACTATATCTGAACCAGCAGATTTACTTAATCTATTCATAATAGCCAAACCTTCGTTTTCTTCATTAACACCTTCTATAAACAATAGATCAATATGTTCTATATCATCAAGCTCTCTTAATTCTTTAAAAATGTTCTTCTGCATCTGTTTTAAATCATCTCCAAGACTCTTTATCAAAATTTTATCCTTGTCTTCTAATTGTAAAACCCCAACTTCCAAATTCTTCAAATATTTATATCCTAAAACACCAATCTTTAATCCATTAATATTTTTTTCATCAGTAGATGGTTTATTTGCATCAATATATTCTCTCTCAATATCGATTCTAAGTTGCATCTCTTTCAAAACAACATTTATATCTTTTTTATCTGGTGAAAATAATACAACTTTACAAGATGGAGCATAATGTTTATATTTCATGCCAGGAGTTCTGACACTTTCATTCTCCTTCGTCAAAACACATTCAACCACAACTTCCCTATCAACAATTTTTTCCACATCCTCTTTGGTGAATCCACCAGGTCTCAATAACAGTAATTTTTCAGTATCAGTGACACAATCAATAACAGTAGATTCAACACCAATAGAACAATCACCACCATCTAAAATAATGCTAGTCTTATCTTTAAGATCGAAAAAAACATGTTTTGCTGAAGTAGGAGACGGTTTTGTGGAAGTGTTTGCTGAAGGGGCTGCTACAGGAGTGTTGGCAAAATGAATTAATGCTCTAGCAACATTGTTTGATGGGAGTCTAACAGCAAATGTTTTTTGTTTTCCAGTAGTCAATTTAGAAAGTTTTGCTTCTTTTCTAGCTTTCTTATCCAAAGTGTTTAGTTTGATAGGTAGCAAAATTGTTAATGGTCCTGGCCAAAGTTTATTTATTAATGGATGATAGTTTTTTGGAATATTTTTTAGTGGGTTTGAAGCATCATGAGGAACTCCATATATGACTTCATCAATCTGTTTTATAGAAGAAACATGTGATATTAAAGGATTGTCGCTTGGTCTGTTTTTAGCTTTATAAATGTTTCTAACAGCTTCATCATTCAAGGAGGATCCTCCCAGACCATAGACTGTCTCTGTTGGAAATGCTACTGTTTCAGATGTTGATGCTAATAATTTCGCAGCTTTTAATAAATTTTCTCTAGTGGTTGGATCAGAGATAAGTGGCTCTTCACCTGTAATATGAGCATTTTTTGAAAAAGTGATACTTTCAGGATCAACTTTTAATATTAATGTTTTAATATTTTTAATCGCTGGCATTTTCGGTCTGGTTATTAGGGATACTAATTGATATGCAAATAATTTTAAACTCATAAACCTTTTTTAGTTTTTCTTCTTCTTCTCAATTTCAATTATAATATAACTTTTTTTTTGAAAGGAACAATATGGTTAAAGTTGTATTAAATATGTGTTTAAAAAAAAAAAAAACAGAAAAAAAGTTAACCTGTTATTACTCACAATTATGTCATCCTTTGTGATGTTTTTTTTTCAGGTGAAATTTTTAATTTACATAATATATATATATATATAATTTTTGAAGGCAAAGAAAGAAAAAAAAAAAGCAATTTTTTTCGGACTTTAATCAATATACAACATTTTATCAAAACAAATTAAAAACATTTAATTTTTTTTATATTCTATTAAACTCATTTTATTTATTAAAATTACTGACTTTAAATCATTTTATGAATTAATTTTTTTTTTTTTTGATTTACAATTATTTTATTTTTTTATATAAAAATTTTTTTAAATATCATTTAAGACTAAAACAATCTTCATTTTAATAATAATAAAAAAAACTGAAATAGTAACTTTATATTTAATTTGTTTTTTTCTTTTTTCTTTTTTTTGTTTAGTTTGTTTTATCATTTGTTTTGTGTTTTTATTATTTAAAAAACATAACATTTTCTAAAAGTACAAGCATAATAATCAAGATACAAAAAATAATTTTTTTTTTCCTTTTATTTATTTAATTTAAAAATAAAAAAATTAATTAGATTGAATAATACTATAAGCTTAGAAACATTTGTGGTGAACAATAGATGGACCACTTTCGTCATATTCTTGCTTGGAGATCCACATTTGTTGGAAAGTAGTCAAAGAAGCTAAGATAGAACCACCAATCCAGACAGAGTATTTTCTTTCTGGAGGAGCAATGATCTTGATCTTCATGGAAGAAGGAGCCAAAGCAGTCATTTCCTTTTGCATTCTTTCAGCAATACCTGGGAACATAGTAGTACCACCAGACATAACGATGTTACCATATAATTCCTTTCTGACATCAACATCACACTTAATAATAGAGTTGTAAGTGGTTTGATCAATACCAGCAGATTCTAAACCAATGAAAGATGGTTGGAATAAAGCTTCAGGGGCTCTGAATCTTTCGTTACCAATGGTAATAACTTGACCATCTGGTAATTCATAAGACTTTTCAATAGAAGAAGATTGAGCAGCAGATTCCATTTCTTGGTCAAAGTCCAAAGCAACATAAGATAATTTTTCTTTGATGTCTCTGACAATTTCTCTTTCAGCAGTAGTGGTGAAGGAGTAACCTCTTTCAGTCAAGATCTTCATCAAGTAGTCAGTCAAATCTCTACCAGCTAAATCAATTCTTTGGATAGCATGAGGAATGGAGAAACCGGCATAGATTGGGACAACGTGGGAAACACCATCACCAGAATCTAAAACAATACCAGTAGTTCTACCAGAGGAGTATAGGGATAAAACAGCTTGGATGGAAACATAGAAAGCTGGAACATTGAAAGTTTCAAATAAGATTTGAGTCATTTTTTCCTTGTTAGACTTTGGGTTCATTGGAGCTTCAGTCAATAAAACTGGGTGTTCTTCTGGGGCAACTCTTAATTCGTTGTAGAAGGTGTGGTGCCAGATTTTTTCCATATCATCCCAGTTGGTAACAATACCATGCTCAATTGGGTATCTCAAGGTTAAAATACCTCTCTTAGATTGGGCTTCATCACCAACGTAGGAGTCCTTTTGACCCATACCAACCATGATACCTTGATGTCTTGGTCTACCAACTATAGATGGGAAGACAGCTCTTGGAGCATCATCACCGGCAAAACCGGCCTTACACATACCGGAACCGTTATCAATAACTAAAGCAGCAACGTCTGTCACATTAATAGTATGAAGTTTTTTGTTAATTTAGAAATAATAATGATATAATTGTTAGTAAAATATTAAACTAATGTTCTAATAAAGTTAGATTAACATGAAAGATTTTTTTTTATTTAAACAAAACTTTAAAATAAAAGTAAAAAGTTGATTATTAATTTTTTTTTTTTTTTAACATTTAGTTGTTTCGGATTTTACTTAAAAGTAGATTTTGTTGTGTTAAAAGCTTTATTCCGAAGCAGCAAAAAAAAAATGTATAACATTTTAATAAAATTGGGTGGCAAAAAAAAAAAAAAACAAAACTTTGCTAAAAAGGGGAGAGTGTGTTTATATTATAAAATTTTTAATAGAATGAAAATCATATAAACTCAAATTTTACTGGGGGGTTTTTTTTGAATGAAAAAAAAAGTTAGGTATGGTTTTCTTAAACTAGTTTTCATTGAAATTAGAATATATCATACATTAATTTCAATTAAGCATATACTATACTCTTTTGTAAATGAAAATCAAGCCATTTGGAACCAAACTATTCAAATCAATTTACCTTTCTTTCATTCAAATTGAGTTATTGCTTTTCTTCTACTCTATAAACACTGCTTTTTAGTATAATCTGTGTTTGTTTTTGTTTTCTTACCCTCAAATTGTTCATTTTTTGTAAAAAAAAAATTTTTTTTTTTTGATCTAACACCTAAATTGTTAAACTAAAAAAAAAAATTTAATTAGTAATATACACTGCTACTCCCTTATTTCAATAATAACAATAATAAAAGCAACCTTTATATTAAAATCTTGTAAAAAAAGTTATCAATTTGTTAATCTTTAAATATGTTTTTGTTATTCAATAAACAATTTTCAACAAGTTAAAAGTTGTTTATTGAATTATTCACTTTAAATAATAATATTACATACCAGAATCCATTTTAATTTATGTTTATAAATAAAAAAAAAATTTAAAGAAGATTAAAATAAAAATAATAAGATTTTATTAACAAAAATTCTCACTGGTTTTCTATTAAAATATTCCTTTTTTTTAAAAATAGTTTAATTTGATTTAATTGTTTTATATATATATATATAATTATTATTTTTTTTTAAAAGTGAAAATCAAGTGTGTGTTGTTCAGAAAATAAAAATTTGGGAAAAAAAAAATTTTTTTTTTTTTATGCTTAAACAAAAAATAAAATAAAATCAAAACATTAAGAGAGTAAAAAAAAAAAAAACGAAAAACAACGGAAAAAAAAAAAATTTTCTTGATTACCTCCGGTACCTTTGCGGATATAGGAAACCTCCTGTTTTTTTTTATGTTTTTCTAAAAATAACTAGGTACAATATTTTTTTTCTTGAATTTTCGGAATCTTTAAAACAAGTTTTAAACAACATTAAATTTTTTTTTTACATTAAAAATATTTAAATAAGTCACGTTTATTGCTTGATAACTTTACCCGAACACTTTATGTTAATTTACAATTTTTTTTTTATGAACAGATTATTAAAAGATGGAACAAAAAATCTCCTAGTAGAAAAGCTTCTGGAAAAAGTTACAGAAAAAAAAAAAATTTTTTCAGATGAATTGATTTATAAGTTTATACTTCATAATATTAAACAAATATATATATATAAATATAACACCAATTTATATATATATATATATATTATAAATGTCTCAGCCTAGTATTCCTCCAGGTAGTAATTTTTCACCTGAAACATTGGCTTACTTAAAGCAATTAACTCAAGAAAAAAAATCAAAAGATATTCAATCTAGTAGGAAAATAAACTATGCTTATTTAGTTACAACTTTAGTATCTGGATACTTATTGTACACTAAATCAGTAACTAGAAATAACCATATAATCAAATACATAATCTGTAATATTTACCCGTTGATTATAGTTCAATCACAGATTCTAGGTGGTAACTACAATTTTGCTAAAATCAATAAATTTGTTGTGTTCTTATCAATGATTGCCAATGTTATAACTTTTATTTGGAAAAATTTCTACTTATGGGCTTGTTGTCTAGCAATCTTCTTATTGATTGGTTTTTATAATGTAATTAAGATTGTTACTAATATTAAAAAGAATGGTATTATTCCAGGAATGAATCCTAATACTAACAATGCATACTCTCATTTACAACAAAATTCAAATTCAAACACTCCAAGTTTAATGGATTCTTTTAGTCAAACTTATGATCCAATACAAAAAATTAAACAACAACAACAGCAACAACAACAACAACAGCAACAACAAACTGCTGGAAAGAGAAAAATTAATCCTGATGATAAAGTCGTTTATAAATCAACTAATGGTATGAAACTTCCTGATCATATGAGTAAAGGTATGAAAGCTGCTTTGAAAATCAAAGATCAAAATGGTAATGAACTAGAAAATGATGAACCATTATCAAAGAGACAAATGAAGTTAAAAAAGAAATTTGAGAAAATGCAAAGAATGAATGGGCAATAAGAAATATATATATATATAAATTTTGCAAGTTCATTAAAGAATTGAAAAAAATAATAATAATAAGCAAAACAAAATGATTCCTATATAAAAATTTACAAATGTTAAATTTTATTTATTTTTGGTTATTTCTCTTTTTTTTTTTAAACAAAAAGAAAATAAATTATAGAAAATTATACATATCTTTTTATTGCTATTATTATAGTTTTGTTCTCCTTTTTTTTTTTTTTTTATTTTTTTTCTTAATCTTTTTTCCTTTTTGTCTTTAACAACAATTACTGGTAGCACCACCACTTGTCAAAGATCTACCACCAGACAAATCAATCTTTTTTCCATCTTGTCCATTACTTTCACTTAATTGCTCATTTTTAACACTATTTTCTTTGATTTCCTTGGCCATAGTCAAGAAAGCTTGTTCAACGTTTTCAGAAGATAATGCAGAAGTTTCCAAAACTGTTAAACCACCTTTTTCCTTAGCAAAGTCTTGAGCCATTTCCAAAGTAACTTGTTTCTTATCAGTCAAATCATTCTTATTACCAACGATCAATTTGGTAACACCATTAGTACCAAACTTATCAATTTCTTGTAACCAGTTGTTCAAATTGTTAAATGATTCCAAATCAGTAACATCATATACAATAATAATACCTTGTGCACCTCTGTAGTAAGAGGATGTTATAGTTCTAAATCTTTCTTGGCCGGCAGTATCCCAGATTTGTAACTTGACAATCTTGTCATTGTCTAACTTAATAGTTTTGATCTTGAAATCAACACCAATAGTAGAAATGTAATCACTGTTGTAGGTGTTATCAGCAAATCTCAATAGTAAACAAGATTTACCAACACCTGAATCACCAATTAATAATAATTTAAATAAATAGTCAAAATCACTACTGCTGCTCATTGTTATCTTTATGTTCTTTTTTTGTTAATATGTTATGAATATATAAATCAACTATATACTTAAAATACTTAGATAATGTTTAAAAAAAACTGCTGTATATGGTTGGATGTTTTTTTTTTTTTTTTAAAAGATCTTACTTTCTCAACTTCCCTTTTTTTGTGTGTATTTTTAATCTTTAAAACCATCAAAAAAAAAAAGTTTTTTTTTGTTTTTTTGTTGGAAATTTGTGGCTTACAATTATTTTTTTTCTCCGAGATTTTTAACTAAACAAAAAAATTTAAAAAAAAAAAAAAAAATTTCTAATAGTGAATTATAATTTGGTCGGGTAAATTAGCAATTAATGGCAATCCCATGATATTGAACAATTTTTTTGTTATTAAATTTTTTTTTGTATAATTTGATACATCAAGACTTCTATAAATCAGAATCAAAAATATGTTTCAATCATTATATAAAATAGACTAATAATATAATATATTTCTATTTAAACCAACTGCAGTAAAAATAAAGTCACAATGTCTGAAAATATAGCTACTAAAAAGCAAATTTCTCAAGAAAGAAACGATAAAATAAATATATATGTTCAAGAACAATTACTTAACAATAGCATCCTTAAAGTACTTAAACTTCAAGCTGATGATAATGATCTTCTTATAAAAAGACTCCCATATGCACAATCATATGATTTTATAGACAAGATTTTTAATGAGAAAGAAGAAAACAAAAAAAATATTATCATTTACTATTCATTTGCATCAAGCAATAATCAAAAACATATATCACAAATCTTACAATCTGAAATATTGAATAAAGAATATTTACAATACAACAAACTTTTTAACTATGAGGAGTATGTAAGAGTTGATGAAGTGCTTAAAGTTGATGTTAAACAAAATGTTCCTATTCTTTTTACTATTTTTATAAACAAAAAATTTCCTCAACTAAAAGAATATCAACTAAAACTCATTAACAATTTAGCGTTCAATAAAAACTAATTATTTTGTTTTATTTAATTTTTTCTTTTTTTTTTTAAACAAGTATATAAGGCAATTTTTTTTTTTTAGTATTATTAATATTATTGTTAATATTTTAAAATTATATTTATTTTTTATGATCTTTTTTATTATTCTTTCTTTCTTTTTAGACTTGAGAGTAAGCACCTTGGTTCAAATCTTCTTGCTCCTTAGTATAATACTTTCTGATTTCATCTGCAATAAATACAGAACTACTTAGCAAGATCAAAGATATTAAATCAAAAAATGATAATGGTTCAGTATTGAAAATAGATTGTGCAAATGGTAAGTAAATTGCACACATTTGCCCTAATAGTGACAAACCAACAGAATAATTAAACATCTTATTAGTGAAAAATCCTATTTCAAATACAGATTTTGTTGTGTGTCTACAAGCCATTGCATTGAACATATCAAAAAATACAAAACAAGTAAAAGTCATTGTAGTATCTCTCTTTGTAATTTCACCATCAACCATCTCTTTAACAAAAATGAACAAAGTACCAATTATAATACAAGCAGCTGATTGGAAAACTCTTTTGAAAAGTTTACCAGTCAAAATCTTTTCATCTCTCTTTCTAGGAGGTTTTTTCATAACTTCATGCCCGACTGGTTCAACACCTAAAGATTGTGCTGGTGGTCCATCCATTAAAATATTAATCCATAATATTTGCATTGCATTTAAAGGAGTAGGTAGATTAAACAAAGTAGATAATAAAACTAATGACAAAGCAGCAACAGATGTAGACAATTGGAAAGTGATGAAATTTTGAATATTGTTGAAAATACCTTTACCTTCTTCAATAGCAGATAAAATGGTACTAAAATCATCATCAACAAGAACCATATCACTAGCTTCTTTAGCAACATCTGTACCATTCTTTCCCATGGAAATCCCAATATCAGCCAATTTTAAAGCTGGAGCATCATTAACACCATCACCTGTCATACCAACAACATCACCTCTCTTTTGTAGTGCTTTAACAATAAGTAATTTATGATTTGGAGTAGCTCTAGCAAATATATTAACATTATCAATAATATTACTCAATTCATCTTCATTCATTGAATCAAGTTTGTCACCAGTGATCATATTTCTTTCAGGATTACTCAAATCTAAAGGAATACCAATTTGCTGAGCTATGGATAGTGCAGTAGTTGGAGAATCACCAGTGATCATTATGATATGGACTTGACCTTCTAGTAAATGTTCAATAGACTCAGCGACATTGGCTCTTGGTGGATCCTTCATTCCTATTAAACCCAAAAACATCAATTCAGGTAATGTTTCCTCATTGCTTAAAGTGAAATTATTATTAGATGGCTGTTTAGCAGTAGCCAAAGCAATAACTCTTAAACCTTCTTTTGCCATAGATTTTTCAGTAGCTCTAATTTTTGTTTTATGATCTTCAGATAATTTTTCTTTTTTACCAGAGGAAGACATAAAGTGTTTGGATCTGTCTAAAATTTTTTCTAAAGCACCTTTAACATATATTTCACCATTGGAATAAGAGATTGCCATAAATTTTCTAGAAGAGTTGAAAACTAATTCTTCTTTTTTTAAAAACTCAGCTGTTCCCCTCTTGTCTTCCTTTTGTAAATCCTTCAATAAATCCATGATAGCAATTTCTGTTGGATTACCAATATATTTAAATTGTTCATTGGAATAAACAGAAGTATTACACAAATTACCACATTCTATAAGTTTTTCCAAATCAGTAAAATTATTTGAAGTGTTACTATGATGAATAAACTCATTATACAAAGTATCATTTTTTTTATCTTCTAAATTCATAATTTGCAACTCATTAGCCATAGAACCTAAAGACCACAACTTAGTAACCTTCATTATATTCATTGTCAAAGTACCTGTCTTATCAGAACAAATGACATTTACTGAACCTAAAGTTTCAACTGACGGTAATCTTTTGACAATAGCTTTCTTGTTAGCCATTCTCAAAACACCTAAAGCTAGAGTAACAGTAACAATAATTGGTAAACCTTCAGGGATAGCAGCAACAGCTAAAGATACAGAAATTTGAAACATAGTTAACCAGGATCTTCCTTGAAGAACACCAATCAAACAGATTACACCAATCAAAATAAAAGAGAAGTATGATAAATCCCTACCTAACTTGTCCATAGCTTGTTGCAAGGGAGTCTTTGGTTTCTTAATAGAGTTCATCATATCAAAAACTTTACCAAAAATAGTCTGTTTAGCAGTTCCAACAACAATACCTTTACCATAACCATCTGTTACAAGAGTACCCATAAAAGCAATGTTGAATCTTTCTGAAATTGGTATCTTACCATTGGCATTATTACTTATCATTTCATCAGTTTTTTTAAAAACAGGAGTAGTTTCACCAGTCAAACTACTTTCATTAATGTGCAGATTTGTTGATTCAATAATTCTCAAATCTGCAGGAACTTTGTCACCAGCTCTTAATAGAACCAAATCACCTGGAACTAAAGTTGCGGCCAACATATTACCATTGCTACTACCATTTCTTACTAAATGACATTCCATTGGAACCAACTCATTCAATGCTTCTAAAGTCTTTTCAGATCTATATTCTTGAACAAAACCAACCGTTACAACAATAACAATTGCCATGGTGATACTTATGGCATCATCAATGTTTCCCATAATAAAACTTACAACTGCTGAACCAATCAATAGCAAAATCAAAGGATCTTGAGTGAAAGTTTTTAGAAATTGAATAATTAAAGGAGATTCTGGTTCATCTGATCTACATTCATTTTCACCATACTCCAATTGTCTTGACTTTATATCTTTAAAATCAGAAAGACCATTAGTGGCATGTGTGTTGAAATCCAAAATTGTTTCAGAGATTGTCTTTAATGAATATATCAAAGATGGAGAAGAATCATCTTGCGATAAGTTGGATAGATCTTGTAAATTTAAAGCCTCTTCCTGAGGAGAAGAAGAAGATGTATTATTATTACTTTCAATATTTTGTTTATCTAACAAACTAGAAGCAAAAGGATTATCAGACATTTTTTCTTTTTAAAAAAAAAAACTCACAAAAAAAAATCTATATATATATATATAAATAGCTTTTAATAATAATTTTTAAACAAACTGATGTCTTTTGAGAACTCAAATATTTAATATCTAATATATATAGTTCAGAAAACAAATCAAAGAGAATTTAAATTAACAATAATTTGTGAACGTACCTGAAAAGCTACAAAAGTTTGTTGGACTTGTTTACTTATTTTTTACTTTTTCAATATGTTTAAAGGAAAAAGTTTTTCATGTGTTATGATTCAATCACAGGATTGTCTGATATTTGAAGTTTGCTGTTTTGAATTTTTTTTTTTTTTTTATATTTCTTAAAGCCGAATTATTGTAAAATATTCTTGCGCCTTTTTTGTTATTTTTTTTCAATGAGCTGAAGGAATATCCGAAAAAAAAAGAAGCAAAATTTCCAGCTAATAGGAAAATATTCTTTTAAATACGTTTAATCAAAAGAAATAAAATTTTAATTCAAATATGAATATAATTATTTATTTATTTGATTCTTTTTCTTTTTCTTCTTTGTACATTTTTTTTATCCTTATTTTTTTTTTTTTGCTTTAAATTTTATATAATCATCTTATATACGTTCATTTTCTATGGTTCAACATTGTATTTCAATCTAATACCCATGGCAGAAAGTTCTGAATCTAAATATTTCAAAACAAATGGTATAGCAACAGTTGTAGTGTTACCACCTCCGACAAACTTCTTTCCTTGGCCATCTTCCCAAATATATGAATCATCAATGTAAATATCTTCATCTTCTTCACCACTAGCAGCTTTTTGTTTATTAAGAACAGATTTGACATCTTCAAATTTGATAGCACATCTTCTACATCTGACAGTAGACTTACCACCAATTCTTGGAACAGAAGATTGAGTAGTCAAGATAGAACCACAATCCTTACATATAGCAGAGTGAGTGTAATCTGAACAATTTAGCAATCTGTCTTGTAATAAATAAGCAGTACCATGACCAATAAAAGCATCTCTCTCCATTTCACCAATTCTGATACCACCACCTCTCTTTCTACCTTTAACAGGTTGCATAGTCAAAGCATTGACTGGACCAGTAGATCTGACTTGGTACTTATCATTAACCATATGTCTCAATCTTTGGTAATAAACAACACCTATATAAATATCAACTCTCAACTCTTCACCAGTGGCACCAGAGTATAATGGTTCATTACCATGGTAATTGTAACCGGCAGCTTTTAATTGTTCACCGAAATAATCAGCAGGAGTGTCTTCCTCATTGAATCTCCATGGAGTAGCGTCTTGAGCGATACCGTGTAGACAACCAGCTTTACCAGCAAGAGATTCAACAAACATACCAATAGTCATTCTTGAAGGGAAAGCATGTGGGTTAATTATAATATCTGGTTGGATACCAGTCTCTGAAAATGGCATGTCAATGGTTGGCCACTTTCTGGAACAAACACCCTTTTGACCATGTCTGGAAGAGAATTTGTCACCAATTTGAGGAGTTCTTGTGATTCTATATTTAATGGAGACTGTTTGCAATTCAGCATTATTCAAACTATTACTATCATCACCAATCAAATTGACAGCTTCAATGTATGCTGGTTCAGAGTGATGGTAGGTTTTAACTTTAGTCTTACCTGAGATTTCATCATAAAAGGCAGCGATTGGATCCCCTTCTTGAACAAAAGTACCAACATATGGCAAACCATCTTCATCAATGTTTGTCAACCATTCCTGTGGCCATTCATCAGAACCAAACCCAAAATGTTGGGTTATTGGATCCCCTCTAGATCTATTCATAGACAAATCAACTTTTTCAACCTTGTACATGGTACCATAACCGAAACCTCTTTCATCAGCAGATTTATTAATGATCATCGCATCATCCATATCATAACATGTGTATGAAATGACAGCAACGACAGCATTGGTACCATTAGGGAAATTGTCCATACCATAATCATCATAAAGGTTTGCTTTAACAATAGGAGTTTGACCAGATTGTAGTCTGTATAATTTGTTATCAGATCTATGGACTAAACCAACACCTGGAGTACCCATTGTTTGTTTACCCATTTGGCATTGGTACATGTTTCTTGGAGATTGATTGTAATCAGAGAAGGGAGTCAAATTAGCCAAAATAGACAAGATGTTTGTTGGAGAAAATTCAACATGGGTGTGAACATCATTAACAATTTCTGGAGCTGTTACAGCAATGTTCATGTAAACTTGTTCAAATGGACCGACAATATCTTCTTTGCCCAATGGCAAGTATTTGACAGGTCTCATCATTCTTGAGTGACCACCAAATATGAAAAGACCTGGATATTGACCTTTAGTAGATGGAGGAACATAACCAATTTCCAAGTCCAATGGGATATCATTCTTTCCAGCGACTTTCCAAAATCTCAAAGTGTTTGCAATATTGGCAGAGTTATTGTGAGAGGTGTAACCAATGATTTCACCATCGATTTGGACAACAGCATAGTTTTGACCAATTTGAGAACAGGCTTCAATAGGAGTGACACCTAATTCAAACAATTTATTTTTCAAAAATTTCAAGTCTAGTTGTTTAGTAGAAATCTTACACTTATGGGCAAAATGGTTTAATAAACCACAAGGGGAACCATCAGGGGTATGGACAGGACAAAGGAAACCCCAAGATTCAGGTAACAGTTTTCTTACAGTTGTTGTCTTTAATTGGGCAAAGAAAGAACCTCTATGAACCATTCTGAAATGGGCCAAGAATCTATAAAAATTAATCTTTTCAGCAACAACAGTATAACCGGAGACTTGTTGCAAATCTAAACCAGATTGGGATACCAAGTTACCAGTGGATAAAAAGTATTGTAATTTGGAACCAATATTTTCATTAACTCTCATCAAGACTCTGGACATGTATTTGGTAGATTTGAAATTGACAGGGACACCGCCTCTTTGTAAATCTTGTTGAATTTGTAATTTGATGTTGTTCAAGTATTCTTCAATTTTTTCCTTAATGATCATACCGTATAAGAACCCACCTAACAAGATTTCTTGATGTTGGGTAGCATCTGGATTATCTGGAGAGCAATCACCAGCGACCAAGGAATAAAGTTTTCTGATCATGAACATGATTAATTTAGATTTTTTCTCATTTGCTTGTAAATCAGTTTCATTGATATCAAAGGAGTCAGAATCCCAGTTGTTTAGATGGACAAGAATGATTCTATTCAAAACCATTTCACCAACTTGGAAATCAGACATACTTTCATCAGCTTGGAAGACGACTCTAAATTTATCACCTAAATATTGAAGGATTTGAGTTCTGTTATGTAGATTTGGATATCTTTTTTTGAAACCTCTTAATAACAATTCCAATCTATCAGTCAAAAAAGAGTTATTCAAATCAGAGCTACCACAGATTCCATCAAAGATTTGTTTATCGTTATTAGAATCGGTTAAAGCTTTCAAAACAAGAACAATAGGGACTAAATACTCATTCTTTCTCCAAGAGAATCTCAAGTTGACATTACCATCATTTAAATAATGCAAGACATTTGTTTGAGAGGTTTGGTCAGGTCTACAAGATCTGATTTGGACACCGAAATGAGAGTATGAGTTACCTCTGTTGGCAAAACTTGGTCTTATAAGAGCCATAGGATGGTTTCTTCTTTGAACAATTAACATTCTGATTAATTTTTCAATACCATTAATGATGAAATAACCACCAAACTCATCAGATTCTTCTCTCTTTTGAGTCAATTCATATGGAGATAAACCATTTAAATGACATCTGTTAGATTGCAGCATGATTGGTAAACCACCACATTGTCTAATCTCTTGGAATGATTCTTCAGAATCATTAACATCCCATTTCAATTTCAATAATAAATTACCTTTGTAAGAAGATAATTTTTGTCTGATTTCTGCAGGATAGACAATATCACTAGCAGAGTTTGCATCACTAGAATGGGATTGCATAGGTTTGTTAATGGAGACTTGTTCGATAGAAAGTGTCAATTTGTTGTCATTAGCATAAACAACTTTCTTACCTATATCTTTCAAGGATAAGTTTAAAAGACCTTTTGAAGAGTCATTTTCTTGTTCAGTTATGCAATTGAAGGATTCAATATGAGGTTCAATGGCTTCTTTCAAAAGAGGATATTCATCTTCACTCTTTTTATCCTTTGGAGGATTGATAAATCTTTCTTCTCTTTCAAGAGTATGAAACTCAGCAGTTCTTTTCTTCAACATAGATGATGAGTCAAGGATGTTGTTATTAGGACTCATTTTTATTTCTTATCTATATATATATATGTATAAATATATATTTAATTGTTGATTGACAGTAAGAAAGTGTATGTGTTTAAGATGAATAGATAAGATAACTGACTTTGTTCTTGGTTTTTATAATATTCTATATTTATTTGTGTATAATTTAAGTTTTAAAAAAAATATGTAAGAGTATAAAAAAAAAAAAAATTTTTTTGAATTGAAAATTTCTTTTTTGTTTTTTTTCTCTCTCTATTCAGAATACTTTCTTTTTTTGGAAAAATGCAAAAAATATAAAACAAAAAAAAAAAATTAATTGAAAAAGAAACAAGAGAAAACCAAAAAAAAAAATATTCAGAAAAAAATAAAAAATAAAAATTATGTCCCAAAAGAGACATATATCGGATATAAAAATATTTGGTTTTCATAAAAAAAAATTAATCTCGATTTTTTTCCGGATTTAATATTTTAATTTTTCTTTTCCCAATTTTATTTTTTGTTTTTTCCCTATAAAAACAAATATATATATATTAATTACATTTCCCAATTAGGAAATATAATTAGTTATAAATGATTACAGATATACATATATAAAGTAGTACACTCTTTTATTATTTTAATTATGTTTTTATTACCATTTAACATATAATAATTAGCAGTTGTTGGAAATTTATAATATATACATATGTTATATATAATCTTTTTGTTTTTGTCTAACTTCTAGAATATATTTGTTTTTTCTTTTGCAAAAACTTTTATATGTAAATATAAGGGTATCTTTCCGGGTAAAAAATGTATTAGTGGAGAGAGACAGAGTGAGAAAGAGAAAAAAAATTTTTTTTTTTTTTTTTTTAAAATAATCTAATGCTGGTCTTGTCCTAAAAATTCTTGTTTATATTTTTTTTTTAAATATTATATGTTTATTTATTTATAGAACAGATCAATAAAAATATTAAATTATATGTATATATAATATTAACTTAATAATAATAATAAAGAAAACCAATAACAACTTATATTTTATTTTTACATGAATATTTAGACTTATAATAATACTATCATATTAATTTCCTCAAGACTACACTAAAAAGTATTCGAATATTATTATTTTTTTAATTTAATAAAGACAAAGATCAAATCATTAATATAAAATAAAAAAGTCCAAACTTCTTTTTTTTTTTATTTCTTCTTCTTTTATAACAAAATATAAAACACAACCAAATAACAACAATCATTACAATTCTGTTTAATCATTTTTTTATTTTTTTTGCATATATCATAACATAATTATAATGAGATCTCTATTTTCATTAACTTTGCTATCAATGGTGCTAATAACTAGGAGTATAAAAGCACAAGAGACTATAGTAAATACCATCACTACATCTAATACAACTAATACCGACTCTTCATCATCAGTATCTTCCTCTTTTTCTTCTTCTAGTGTTTATGCATCTAGTAGTAGTAGTATTAGTAATAGTATAATTGAGAGTAGTAGTAGTAGTTCTGATTTAGATACATTTGATGCTTCTACAAGTAGTGCTTTTTTTATATCTTCTTCTTCTGCAGTAGCAAGTAGTACTAGTGTGTTATCCACAAATGATTTAACATCTTCAAGTTTAAACACATCAACTTCATCCACTTTCTCAAGTACTACACCATCTACTAGTTCAACTTCTTCTAGTATAACAGCATACTTTGCAAGTAGCAATACATCAATATCGATTCTTCCAACTTCCACTTATTCTTCTTCTAGTAGTTTGAGGTCCACTACTACATCATCATCCTTCTCCTCTTCTTCTTCTTCTGATCCCACATCAAGTAGTTATACAACTATGACTACATCATTTGCTTCTTCTTCTTCCTCTTTAACCTCATCAGCATCAGAAACACTATCTACATATACCTCCAATGGTCAAGTAATGGTGACAAAAGTATACCTAACATTAACATCAACATCCTACTCCACAGCTCCAGCAGCACACCACGGATTGTCTTCAAAAAATAAAAAAATTGTTGCTGGTGTTGTGGTTGGAGTTGGAGTACCATTACTCATTCTTCTCTTTTGGTTAATCTATTTTTTCTTGATCAAAGGTAAAAAGCAAACATATATTGATTCTCAAGGGAGGGTGGTTGTGGATGTTAAAAGAAACAAATTTGTTAAATATATTTGGTGTGATTTGTTTGGTCTCTCTTTCAAGAGTGATAGAGCTAGTCCAAATGGAAGCCAGAGAAATAGTGGTGTTAAAAGGGGTGAGAGTAGTAAGACTAATAGTAGTACTAATGGAGATGTTCTTGGAGATGGTGTTATGCAAATGAATGATGTCAGACTGGCAAGAGAGAATGCTCTTTTGAAAGAACAAAGAGAAAAAGGTTTCCCTACAAGTGATGAGTTTGATCAAGAAAAGAATAGTGATAGTTTAAGCAATACTCCTGAGCTTGGAAGAGATATTGATGGTAATTTCAAAGGAAGAAACAGTCTAAATACCCATCGAAGAATGCAATCTGTCATCACTGGAGATGGTTTCGACTATCTAGACGAGATCAATGCCAAAAAATACTGATTCTAATAGCAAAGTAAATAGAAAACCAAAAAAAAACATAAAATAATAATCATAATAATAAGTATATATACATTTGTATGTATGTAAAGTGTTTTCTTTTTTTTATATTTCCTCTTTTGCACCTCATATAAACCTTTTTTTTTTACCTCATTTCTATCACAATTTGTCATTTCAAAAAAAAAAAAATATTACTTCAATATATATCTATTATTTATATTTTTAAATCTGTATATCTTTGTTTTTTTTTTCTCGTTTCTTTTTTTAACCTAGTTTATTTTACTTACAACATTTTAAAAAATTTATTGCTTGGCAACATATTGCTTTTCTAAATCAGCCCAGAATTGAGTGGTTGGCAATGGAAAAGAACCAGCCCAGTCAAAGATTTCCTTCTTCATTTGTTCTAATTCAGCATGACCTTCATCAACTTTGTTCTTGAAATCCTTCAACTTGTTAGCATCCTTTGGTAAAGATTGTTGTAAAGAGACGGCAAAATCAACAGCCCTGTTGACATATTCAGCGATCTTAACAAAATCTTCAACACCCATACCTCTAGTAGTCATTGATGGGGCACCAATTCTGATACCACCTGGAACGATGGCAGACTTGGAGGAATCATGAGGGATAGAGTTCTTGTTCAAGGTGATGTTAGCCTTTTCACAAACATATTCAACTCTAGCACCATCAGTACCCTTTTCTCTCAAAGAGACTAAAACCATATGGGTGTCAGTACCATTGGTGACTAATTTGTAACCATGCTTCTTGAAAGTTTCTTCTAAAGCCTTGGCGTTTTGCAAGACTAAGCTTTGGTATTGCTTGAATTCTTCAGAGTCAACTTGTTTCAAAGCGACAGCTAAAGCAGCAATAGTAGATTGGAATGGACCACCTTGAGAACCTGGGAATACGGAGAAGTTGATTGGGTTTTCCAAGTCAAAGTAGACTGGATCACCGTTCTTCTTGTATGATCTGATACCTTTCTTGAAGAAGATCATAGCACCTCTTGGACCTCTCAAGGATTTGTGGGTGGTGGTGGTGACAATATCAGCATATTCGAAAGGAGATGGAATGACACCAGCAGCGACTAAACCGGCAATGTGAGCCATATCAACCATCAAGTAAGCACCAACAGAGTCAGCGATTTCTCTCATTTTCTTGTAGTCAATTAATCTACAGTAAGCGGAAGTACCAGCGACTAAAATTTTTGGTCTGTATAAAGCAACATTTTTAGCTAAAGTATCATAATCAATCAATTGAGTGACTGGATCGACTCTGTATGGCATGGATTCGAAGTACTTGGCAGTAGCAGAGATTGGTCTTTGTTCAGTTTGGTAACCGTGGGATAAATGACCACCATCTGGTAAGTATAAACCCATGATTCTTTCATGAGGCTTTAATAAAGCAGAGTAAACTTCAAAGTTGGCAATAGAACCGGCTAAAGCTTGAACATTGACACCCCATTTTTCTGGATCAGCAGAGAAAGCTTTTAAAGCTCTTTGTTGACAGACAGTTTCGATCTTATCAACAAATTGACAAGAACCATAGTATCTTGAACCTGGGTAACCTTCAGCATATTTGTTGTTACAGATAGAAGATTGGGCTTCCCAAATTTGAGTAGTAGTGACATTTTCAGAAGCAATACAACAAATAGAGTGTCTTTCTCTTAATTGTTCTTGTAAGATGTATTCAACAACTTCGTCTCCTTCAATAGATAAAGATTGGGTGGTTAAATCATAGTGACTTTGAGGTAAAGCGTAAGACATTTTGTTTATTGCAAAAAAAAGAGGGGGGATAAGTAGATATGTGTATTAATATAACAGGGTATTATTAACTATGGTTTTTCTTTTTAATAATATTCTTTTTTTTCAACATAAAAATATGGTAACTGTTTAAACAGAATAGATTATTATATATAAATATTTTAAAAGAAGAAAAAAAAAAATTTACATCTCCCCTTTTTATAAATCGATCATCAATTTTTTAAAAAAAAAAAAAATTAATTTAATATGAAATTTTTCACATTTCATATGCGCGTGTGTGTGTGATTTAATTTTTTTTGGCTTCTTTCAATTATGCTTTTCTGTTTTATTTTTTTCCTGGCTTCTCTTCATTTTATAAAAATTTGTTTTTTTTTAACTTCTGTTTTTTATGTTAAAAAAATCTACCACCACAACTTTACAAATAAAAAAGTCTTTAGAAAATATGATATATGTTTAAAGTTAAGAACAAAGGGCTGAAAATATTATATATACAAGGTTTTCTTTTTATAATGAAGTTCTACAATCAAACTTTCTTTCTTTTTCTTCCATTCATCAATCCCATCCGTCTTTCCATCTTTTTTTCCATAGCTGGCAATCAAACTCTTTTTTACCTATTTTCTTATTGACTGTGTTATGAGCACCACAAAGCCACATATTCAAACCTTCATTACTGCTATTATCTAACTTATGCTCTTGTAAATACTTTGTGAAATCTTTAGCACACCAATCACAAGGGTACATTCTTCCAAGCATTTTGAAAAAACTTGATATTTCTTCTTTATCCTCATTGCTCGGTTTGGTAGGATACTTGGCACAAAGGGAATGTATGAAAGTCCAACTGGAACGGCCCAAAAGCTCAACATCAGGTGGGTCTTGTTTATATTCATCTTCTATTGTGTTTGAAACAGCAGTAGGGATGGTTTTTGGTGTTTGTTTTGAAGAAGGGATAGGAAGTTTTCCAGTAGCCATTTTAAAATCTAATAACGTATTACAGGATCTGCAAGGCTTTCCGTCTTCATCGTAAATTATTTTTCTGCCTGTTGCACCAATAATTGGTTTTGGTGTTGTTGTTGTATGAGACGTATTTGCTGTTGTTGTTTCAGAAGTCATTCTTGGTTTAATTAATGTGTTATTTTTTTCTTCTCTCCTTAATAAAAAATTAGCTAATTCAAATTTTTTAAAATAATTCTTTAAAAAAAATTTAAAAAGGCATCACATGATTGTTCACTAAAGTATTTAGTAGAAAAGAAGAAGAAAAAACATACATTCATTTTAATACAAAAATTATATATATATATATTCTTTTACATTTTCTTGCTAAATTTTTTATTATTACCTTCTTTTATTGATATATCTTTAAATTCAAAGGCACAGAGCTTCCTCTACCACTGGGATACAACTTTGTCTTTCTCTGAAATGGTCTAGGCAAGGGTAACTCATGTTGAGAAGCGAACTTGAATCTTGTGGAATCAGGAATTTTAATATCCGTCAGACTTGCACTATGACCGGCCTTATTTGTGTATGTTGAGGAGTCTGTCAAAGATGCATCCGGTCTTCCCTCTGCATGTCCTTCATTAGAGAATGATGTTGTGGTTGATCCAAAGAGTCTTGATCTGTAGTTGTTTCCCCCTGTCTCAGTAGCATGAGAAGAAGATGTTGAAGTTGAAAAAGATGTTTCTGTTTGGACATTAGAGAGTCCAACTTGTTGTTGTTGTGGTGGTGGTGGTGGTGCTGTTTTCTTGACTGTAGAAATTGTTGTTGTGACTGTTTCTTGTGGTTGTGCTGCAGCTGGTGAATGTTTGCTGATATGTGTTTGTGTACTTGAAGCAATAGAAGCAGGTATACTTAGAACATTTCCCATTGGTATACTAGGAACATTTCCCATTGGTATACTTGGAACATTTCCCATTGGTATACTTGGAACATTTCCCATTGGTATACTTGGAACATTCCCCATTGGTATACTTTGAGCAGTGTTCATTGAAACACTTGGAGTATGCGCAGATGGTATAGGAGGGGCAGCGCTATTTCCACTAGGAATTCTTGGTGCTGAAACTTTATTAGTAGTCTTTCCAACCTTAGATTCTGGTGGTGGAGCTATATTTGATGTTCCTGTTTTAGCAACCTTTGCCACAACTTTCTCATCCACAACATAAGTATCATCACGCTTCTTTTGAATTTCAGCCAAAAATGGTAGTGCCCCGCCAGCAAGTGGATTTATAGGTGTTGTATTTTGTGTTGGTTGTGTCTTTGGCAAAGATGGTGGTGGTGGGATAGATGTTGAAGGTAGTGGTGGTGCAACTGGTACACTTGAAGGTAGTGGTGGTGCAACAGGTGCACTTGAAGGTAGTGATGGAGCTTGTGATACACTTGAAGGTAATGGTGGTGGAACAGAAGTTGAAGGTAATGGTGGTGCAACTGGTACACTTGAAGGTAGTGGTGGTGCAAATGGTGCACTTGAAGGTAGTGGTGGTGCAAATGGTGCACTTGAAGGTAGTGGTGGAGCTTGTGATACACTTGATGGTAATGGTTGTGCAACTGGTGCACTTGAAGGTAATGGAGGAGCTACTGGTGCACTTGAAGGAAGTGGTGGTGGAACAGAATTTGAAAGTAGTTGTGGTACCATTGGAGGTGTTTTGAAATCATCGTCATCTCCTTCTTCCTCTTCTTCTTCGTCATCAGTGTCTTGGTTTCTTTTTCTAATTTCAGCCAAAAATGGTAGTCCACCTGATGGAAGAGCTGGTGCTTTAGGTGTTTCAGTGTTATTTGATTGTGTTTGGGTTGGTAATGAAGGTGCTGTTGGAGCAGCTGTTGGAAGTGGTGGTGGAAGTGGTGGTGGAACCGGTGGAGTAGATGGATTTGATAGTGGTTGTGAAACTGAATGAAGTTTTGGTGCTTGTGGAATATTGCTTGGCAAAGATGGTACATTTCCTGGTATTGGTGGTGCTGATCCATTTTTACTTGTTTTAGCAGGAGGGCTTGTTGAAGGTATTTGAGGAGCAGAAGCTGATGTGTGTATATCAAATCCACCTGTGTGATGCAATGGTTTGGAACCTAATGCATTTTGTAATATAGCAGCTAATCCAGCAGGTTGTACAGCTGCCTCACTAGATTTAGCTCCAGAAATAGGTACAGCTGGTGCCCCTGAAGAAATTTTTGGTTTGCTGGAATTGTTATTTTCTACTATTCCACCTCCAACTGAAGGAGCACTTCTATCATTAGTTTCAGCTTTTTTTAAAGATTTTCCTTTCCTAATACTTGCCAACAAAGCATCTCTATCTAGACTTATAGCAGGAGTAGCTGCCGGTGCTGAGTTATTCCCCATAAAGGAAGGTGGTGGCGGTGGGCCTGGTGGTGGTGGTGGTCCGGCCATATTGCTTAAAATAAATTACTTGTTTTGTGTGTATGTGTGTGTGTTTTTTTTTCAAATAAAAACCTTGTTAAATAATGTCTTGTTACCTAAATCAATTAAAGTGTTATGTTTAATATATCCTTTTGGTATCCAATATATGTATATATATTAAATATAAGGTAAGTTTTTTTATTATTATTTGTTTCTGTTTATTTGGTTGCATAAAAATTATTTTTCAAAAAATCAGTTTGATTAAGGGAAATTTGTATTTATTTATTTTTAAATATTTTGGAATTTTCCCGGGGGTTTTTCATTGATTCAATATGTATTTTTTTTTTGCGTGTTCATTTTTTTTTTTGGATCATGTGAAAACATTTCTTTTTTTAGTGTTTGAAATTTTTTTTTTACTTAAAAAAGATACAATTACCAAAATAGGAAAAACATTAGTGGAAAAATTTTAAAAATTAAAATTATCAAGACTTATAAAGTGAAAAAATAATTTTTGTTGTTTTTAATTTTTTTTTTTAATTTATAAAAGAAAGCAATCATTTAAAACAAATATTTACAAAACCAACACAAATAATAGTAATAAAAACCAATGAAAAATAAGAAGAACATTCCTAATTTAATATGTTTTGTGTTTTTTTAGCCTTTCAATTTTTTACTGTAAGATTTATGAGAGAGATATGTAAGTTTGAAAATGTTTTTTTGTTAAATACATTTGCAATGCTTATAATATAACTCTCATGAATAATTTTAATATGCTAGAAAACCAAAACATTTTTATTTGATTGGGGGGGTTTTTTTTGTGTTCAGTTTACTATGGCTTCTTCGAAGATCTTACATGCTTTTTCTTTCAGTGAATATAAGATTCAAAGCGAAGCCTATAATGAAATTTTAATTTGACTCTTTTTAAACAGATTTTAGGAAAATTTATTAAAAATTTGTACCTTCAAGCTTTTACAGGGAACTAAAGTTGCTGTTTAAGGTGTATGAGGGATATGGTCAGACATTCTTTTTAATTTTAGTATTGTATTTTTTTCTCTTGTATCTTCTTAATATTATATTTTTTCTTCTTATTATTTCTTTTAACACTCGCATTTTTAATTTAAAGTATATTTATCATTTTTTGCTTTTCTTTCATTTTAATTAATATTAGCTTATTTTTAATGTATAAAATAAAGTATAGTATGTAATGACAAATTTTCACATGACATTTTGTATTAATTTGTTTACATTTTAAAAAATTTGGTACTTTATTAAATATTATTTTAAGAAAAAATATGTGTTAGATTCTCTTAATTTGAATATAATTTTACTTTTTTTAAAATATTAAATGTAAACAAGTTATAATTTTATTCTTTTTTTTTAAAAAAATGTATAATATTAACTTAGAAAATGTAGAAAATATTTAAGCTCTTATTAATATTTTATTTTCAATTATTAGTATATATACCTAAAAAAACTAATCATGTATTTGATAATAAATTAATAGTTTATATTCATAAATTTAATCAAATTAATTAAAATATATAATTACTTACCCGACCATAACCACGCGTAAACAAAAATTTTATTTGTTTATACTTAAATTTCCTTTTTAGGTTATTTTGTAAATAACTTACAGGAAACTGCATCGGACTTTGTAAACTTTTTTTTTTTTGTAACACTTCAGAAACACGAGAAATATCAATATATGTTGTTGTTGATATTAGATGTGTGTGTTTTTTTCATCAATTTTTTTTTTGTTTTTAATAGTTAAATCAAAATAAAAAAGTTTGAACATAATTATTAAATTACAAAAGACATTTAAAAAATACCCCAAGTTTTATTTGTATTGTTCTTATTGACTATAATTTTGACTTGCTGAAAGGATTAATTAAACAGCTAAATATCTGGAAAAAAGAGAAAAAAAAAAAGAAAAAGCAAAAATAGAAATTTTAAATACTTCTTAATATCCTAATTAGATCTAGATCACAACAAGAGAAATCATAAAAAACATTATATTACATATTTATAAAACAAAAAATACGCAAAATGAGAGAAATTATTCATATATCTGCAGGTCAATGTGGTAATCAAATAGGTACAAAATTTTGGGAAACTATTTGTGCTGAACATGGCTTAGATAATGATGGTAGATATGTTGGTACCAACCCATTGGAAAAGAAAGGATTGAATGTTTATTTCAATGAAGCATCATCTGGTAAATATGTTCCAAGAAGTATTAATGTTGATTTAGAACCAGCAACCATGGAAGCTGTAAGAAACTCATCAATTGGTAATTTATTTAGACCAGATAATTTTATTAACGGTCAAGCATCAGCTGGTAATGTCTGGGCTAAAGGTCATTACACAGAAGGTGCTGATTTAGTAGATTCTGTTATGGAAGTGGTTAGAAAAGAAGCTGAACAATCTGATTCTTTACAAGGTTTCCAAATTGCTCACTCCTTAGGTGGTGGTACTGGTTCTGGTATGGGTACATTATTATTGTCCAAAATTAAAGAAGAATATCCTGATAGAATGTTGGCCACATTCTCTGTTGTTCCTTCTCCACAATTAAGTGATACTGTTATTGAGCCATATAATGCAACATTATCTATTCATCAATTGATTGAATATGCTGATGAAACTTTCTGTATTGATAATGAAGCTTTATACAACATTTGTCAAAAGACTTTAAAGATAAGTAATCCTGGATACAGTGAATTGAACAAGTTGGTTTCTTCAGTAATGAGTGGTGTCACTACATCTCTAAGATACCCAGGTGAATTGAACTCTGATTTGAAGAAGTTGGCTGTCAATTTGATTCCATTCCCTAGATTACATTTCTTTATGGTTGGTTATGCTCCATTAACATCTATTGGTTCTCAATCATTTAGAGCTTTATCTGTACCTGAATTGACTCAACAATTATTTGATAGTAGAAATATGATGGCTGAAGCTGATCCAAGAAATGGTAGATATTTAGCAGCAGCAGCTTTCTTTAGAGGTAATGTATCTATTAAAGAAGTTGAAGATGAAATGCTGAAAGTTCAAACTAAGGATGCATCCACTTTTGTTGATTGGATTCCAAATAATGTGCAATCTGCTGTATGTTCCGTTCCTCCAAAGGATATGGAAATGTCTGCCACTTTTATTGGTAACTCTACTTCTATTCAAGACTTATTCAAAAGAATTGGTAACCAATTCTCTTTAATGTTTAAAAAGAAAGCTTTCTTACATTGGTACATTAACGAAGGTATGGATGAAATGGAATTCACAGAAGCTGAATCTAATATGTTAGATCTTGTCTCTGAATATCAAGAATATCAAGATGCCGTAGTCGCAGATGATGAACAAGATTTGGATGAATTGGATAATGGTGTTTATGCAGAATAAGCATATAATATGTTGTAAGAAAGGAAACTATTAATTATTAATGTAAAGTTTAAAAGAAAAAAAATAACAATAGCAATATCATTATTAATACTTATGTATTTTTATATACCCTCTTTGTGATTGATTGATTTGAAGGAAAAATTAAATAAAATTTAACATAATTGATTTAATTAAAATTTATTTAAGTTTTATAAAATTTGTAATATGTTCTTATGACCGGGTAATATATATATTCCTTATAGGATTTGATCTTTACTTTACTTTTTTTTTGTTTTTTTGGGAGATTTCGGATGGGGAAAGAGAGAAAAAAAAAATTTCTTTTTTCCCTTTTTGAAGATTTGAACAATTTAAGTTTTCCCGAAAACAGAAACCAGAAAAAAAAAAATTAGGAAAAAAATAGAAAACTCCACAATTGTGAACAATTTGAAAAGACAAAGATTATTCTTATTGAAAACAAAAAACCCCAATAACATAAATAGAATTTGAATAAAAAACAAGAATATATTACAATTAATAATATCTGATTACTTGAGATTATAATTATTTTTTAAAAATTTTATCTTTGTGTATTTCTTTTCTTCTATACCTACAGAAAAAGATTTAATAAATTATACTTTTCCATTAATAAAAAAAAATTTTTTTTTAAACAAAAAATAGTTACATCAAGATAAAGAAATAATAATAACAAAGATCCAAATTGGTTTAATATCAAACTATTTTTTTTATCCCAATATGTTGTCTAATTTAAAATTATATTCTTCAGCTAAGAATTTGAGAACATCTCATACTACTACTTTCTCTTACAAGAGATATAGTAGAAGAATCATATTTATTTCAAATCAAAGATTTATTTCTAATACAAAAAACTATAAAGATCACTTAAATACATTTGGTCAATCATCAACAATATCTGGTAAAGTCACTAGTGAAGATATTCATGCTTTAAACCATCCAAAAATGAGTGCTGAATATTCACCAAATGAACTTTTATCAGCCTATCAATTTGATGTCCAAGATTTCGAAAAAAATAGTGATATAAGAGACAAAACCAATGCCACTGGAAATCTATCATTATTTCTTCAAGATCAGAAAAACAAATATATTAAAAGCGAAAACAAGTTAAGTGATAATTATCTTTCAGCAGTAGATTCTTCATTGAAAGTTAAAGAATTTGATGAAACTATTAAAACAAGACAAGACATGATAACAACAAAATTGAATTTTTTTAATTCTGCAATTTCTAATAATATGTTTTTGACAGCTTTCAATTTGTTAACAGAGTTAAACTCCACACGAAAATTTACGGAAAAAGAAATTTTTGACAAGTATATGCTTTATTTGGCTTCTTTAATCAATGCTAAGGAAAAAAAACTTTCTCTTGACAGCTCAATTAAATGTCCTGTAGTAAGTGTAGAAGCTATCAAAAAATTAATTACTCGAGAAAGAGAAAATGGTTATGAATTTGCAACAGTTGATGATATTCCTATATTGGCTTTATTTTTACAACAGTTAGTTAAGAAAGAGTATAAGAACAACTTTGATGGAGTTTTGACAGCAAATGATGCTAGATTTACAAGCACAGCAGAAATAATTAAAAGTGATTCAAAAATCATAGATAATTTAAGCGAAATTCTTAAGGAAGAAGAGCATATAGATTATGATGTATACAAAGTACTGTATATGATTGAAGATATTAAAGAATTGATACCGGAATCAATATCTTCTTCAATTAAAGGAGACCTTGAAATGACAAAGAATGATGTTGAGTTAATCAAACAGCACCAAATTAAACACAATGGAACATCTTTAGATCAAGAAACTGTACAACTTAATGAAGCTTTTTTGGAAGAATACGTTACTTCTTTTATAGAAGAACATAATGAATTCAAAGAAGAAAAATTGGAAGACATCTTGCAATATAAATTGGCTGAAAAATCTAGAGAAGTTTTGAAAAGTAATGCCTCTAATTTGCAAATGTCTATCAATGAAAAATTTGAACTTCTTAAATTTTTTCAAAGTAAAAAAGATTTACTACCAAATGATTCATGGATTGAGGCATTTGTAAAAAATAATGGTGAAGATCTTTTTGCTTTATTCAAATGTATACCTTATCATAATAAAGAATTACAGATGGATTTTAATAATTTATTACAAAAAATAAATATTAAAAGACAATTGATTTTAGAGGAAGGGTGTGTTAAATCAGGTGAAATATTAAGTTTAGAACAACATGAGGAATCCTTTAAAAGACAAGATTTACATTATAATCAAGATATGTCAGATCTTATGAAAGAATGGCAAAAACAAATTCTACCTGAAGTTGAAAAATTGGCTAATAACTCTTCTACAATTTCTATAGTAAATTCCAAAGTAAATGAAGTTTTCAGAGAATTACCACCTGAAGTTATGTCCACTTTATGTGTATTTGCAATTTTAAAAGAAATGTCTTTTTACAAAAGTAAATATGAGGCTGATGATGTTGAAGATATTAAAGAAACCAGATTAGCCACAGTAGCTAGCAAAATTGGTCAAGCTATTTGTGCTGAATATACAAGATACAGATTGAGTTTGACTAATTTATCTTCATTAAGTAAGATGAGAGCAGGTTCTGCTCAATTTAATAGATTTTATAACAAGATTTACAACCAAGAATCTCACTTAATGATCGAACCAAGTATTTTAAGTGAAGTTGAAATTAATATTGGTGCTGTTTTATTAGATATTTTTTTGGAAAAATGTACAATCCTTTTGAAACAAAAGGATTCCAATAAACACTTTGAAGTTGCTGCTTTAAAGAGAAGTTATGAGACAAGTGAAAGTGGTGTTATTGGTATCTTGAGCTTTCACCCTTCTGTTGTCAAAAAATTGGCTGCTAGTAAAAATTCTTCTACTATAAATCTACATCTATTACCCATGCTATGTTCTCCTAAGACATGGACCAACTATGAAAATGGTGGTTACTTAACTACAAGAAATTCCTTGCTAAGAACAAACAAAAATATTGAACAATTAAACCATTTAAAACAAGTTTGTACTACAGATGATAATAAAATTCCAGTCGTTTTATCTGGGGTAAACACCATCTCTAAAACAGCTTGGACTATTAATAAAAATGTTTTAAAAGTTGTTTTACATTTATGGAACAGTGGTGAGGAATTTGCTTCTATTCCACCTGCAAATTTTTTACAATTGACTGATCCAAAAAACCCTAACAATTTACTGGGTTTAGACTTAAATGATGACTCTATTATTCAATCTGCTAAATATAATAAAAAGAAAGAATTACGTAATATGAGACAAAAGTTTTTCTCTATTAGATGTACTGAATCTTATAAAATTGAATTGGCTAGAGCCTTTTGTGGTGAGAAAATGTTTTTCCCTCATTCTTTAGATTTTAGAGGTAGAGCATATCCAATTAATGTTTACTTGAATCAATTAGGTAATGATTTAAGTAGAGGTTTGATTCAATTTTGGGATGGTAAACCTTTAGGAAAAAGTGGTTTGACATGGTTAAAAATCCATTTAGGTAATTGTTTTGGTATGAGTAAAAAAACATTTGATGAAAGAGTCAAATTTGGTGATGATAATTATTCTGAAATTATGAAGGATTGTGAGGATCCATTGAGACAAAATGCTTTTTGGAGAACCGCTGAAGATGAATTCCAAGCTTTAGCCACTATACTTGAAATTGGTGGTGCTATGAAAAATCCAACTGGTATTGAAACTTATATCTGTCATTTGCCAGTTCATCAAGATGGTTCTTGTAATGGTTTACAACATTATGCTGCGTTAGGTGGTGATATTGATGGTGCTTCTCAAGTTAATTTGTTACCATCTGAAAAACCTCAAGATGTCTATTCTGCTGTTTGTGATATTGTAAATAGAAAAGTTAAAGAAGAATATGAAGCTAATAAAGATAATGAAATATACACAAAGAGATATGAAATCTTAAAGGGTATAATCACTAGAAAAGTTGTTAAACAACCTGTTATGACCACTGTTTATGGTGTTACTGCTTATGGTGCTAAATTACAAGTTGCTAAACAATTGATGAAATTGAGTGTTTATAATAATGATAAATCATTAACTTTAAGACATGGTTTCTATATTGCTAATAAGATTTTCGATTCTATTAATGAACTATTTAGTAATGCTGAAAAAATTCAAGACTGGTTAGGTTTATCTTCTAAGTTAATTTCCAAATCTTTGGTGATTCCAAAAATTAATGATTTGAAAAAAAAGAAAATTGATGTCGAATCTGTTTCTACTTTGATCTGGACTACTCCATTAGGTTTACCAGTTGTTCATCCATATAGAGTCAGTTCCAAATACACTATCAATACATCTTTACAATCTGTTTCTTTTACTAAAAAAACTTCTATTTCCAGAGTTGATGTTAGTAAACAAAGTAATGCATTTGCTCCAAACTATATACATTCCTTGGATGCTTCTCATATGTTGATGACTGCTCAGAAATGTTTGGAAAAAAATATCACTTTCTCTTCTGTTCATGATTCGTATTGGTCACTAGCTGCTGATGCAGATGATGTTGGTACAATATTAAGAGAAAAATTTGTGGAACTACATTCTTCTGATTTAATTGCTATTTTGAAAGAGGAATTCAAAACAAGATACAGAGATAATGTTTTGAGATGCAGATTCTTAGCATCATCCCCATTAGCTGACGAAATAAGAAACTATAGATTACAATTAAAGAAAAAAATTGGTCATAACCCATCTATCAAAGATGAATTAACTCTAGAAGGTTTTAGATCTCACTTTTTGAAGAGTGATGATCCAAAAGAAGTTGCAAAGGGTAAGTCAATGAAAACTTTGCTTTCTATTTTAGAAACTTATGATTCTGAAGAAATCAAAAACTATATGCTTGATCCAAAGGATAAAATTAGATCTGTTGATTATATTACTGGTTATGTTCCTATTGAATTTCCAGAAGTTCCTTTAAAAGGTGAATTAAATTTGGACGATGTTAAAAAGTCCTTGTATTTCTTCTCCTAAGGAAAATACAAAAAACAAAGCAAAGAAAGAAAAATATATCAAACCAAATGTTCTTATAATCAATAAAATGCTTGTAAATAAACATATATAATTCATTTTTTAAATTAAATTAATTTGAAAAAAATTAAAAAAACAAAAAAAAAAAACATATATATAATATATAAATTCATAATCTATGAAATAATCCTACCTTGTCTTTCAAATGCTTCAATCAAGTTTGTCAGTGGAAGAAGTTCTCTTTTATCAATAATTCTATATTCATTAATAAAACTTATGAAATGAGCAAAAAAACTATTCCAATGTGCTTCTAGGGATAAGTGTACAATTTTATCAAAATGATGATAATAAATATGAGCTATAATTCTGAACATCTGAATCATTATTCTTTGAACGTCTCTTGGGAAATTATTAGCAAAAGCAATTCCATTTGAAGTAGGAAACAAGTTTCTATCGTTTATTTTGTTATTAATCCAGGAAAGAGCTAAATCAATATATTGGTTAGCTGGCAATATTATATTTTTATTATTTGCATCCAACCATAGATAATCAACATCTCGGCCTGCATTCATTGTAGGATATTGCTCTGGAGTTATATATTCCTGGATTACAGAATGAAATTGAGAGAGATTCGTATAAAACTCAAAGACATTTAAAGCAACCCATTCTTTCAAATCAACATATTTCGGAAGTTTTACAATTGTTTTGAAAGAACCTTTAACTAAAGAAGTGGACACAAATGGTTCGCTCAAAAACATTGCTTCTAGCGTAGGTGGTGATGGTGGTGTTTCTTGTAGAATGTTTTGTTGAGGAATAGAAGCTATTTGTGATTTTGATTTGACTGATGTTCTTGAAGAAGAAGCTTGCTGATTTAGATACATTCTTGATCTTTTCTGTTGCAACTGATGTTGTTTTTGTTGCTGTTGTTGAAGTGCTTGCTGTTGTTGAAGTTCTCTTTCTCTTTCTCTTTCTCTTTGCTGCTGTTGTTGCTGTTGTAACTGTAACTGCTGTTGTTGTAACTGCTGTTGTTGTAACTGCTGTTGTTGTAACTGCTGTTGTTGTTGCAATTGTTGTTGTTTCTGTTTTTGTTGCAAGATACTACTGTTTGAAGAAGGCTGTTGCTTATAAAAAGTACCTAAAGAAGGTAAATTTGAATTTGAATTGTTATTGCTGTTGTTATTTGATTCTTTTTGCTTCCTAGAAGGAAATCTTAAAGAAGAAAAAAAAGACATTTTTGTATTAAAATTATAACTAAATATTTAAATTTAAATAACAATTGTATGGTTGTATTTAAGTTCTAATTTTATTATTGTTTTAACACTTTTAACTGTGTGTGTGTTTTTTGAATAAGTTTTGTTTTAACTAAATCCTTTATTTTTTTTAAATATTTTTTTTTAGAAAGTTTTATTTCTTTAGGTAGAAAAATCAAAAATAGGATTTTGCAGGAAAATTTTTTTTTTTTTTTTTAAAATTTGAAAACAAAAAGGAAAAATAATGGTTTCTCCGCGGATTTAAACAATATATATATATATATTTAATCAATTGAAATTAAAAATTTATTAACATTTACAATAAAGTTTTAGTATATTTTAAGCTTTTTTTTTTTAAAATTCATAATTAATTCCTATTATCCGAGGTATATATAAACATATATATACATAAATTTATTATATTTTGTTTTTTTGAAGTTGGTGTTTTTATATTGTTATATTAAAGATAAAAAGTTTTATTTATATTTTTACATAACTTATTCGACATCAGCGATTTCTTCGATTTCTTCAACATCTTCGGCATCGTTAGCAGATTGGTAGAAAGATAATTTGTAAGAGTTAACCTTAGAAGCAGAAGAGAATCTGATCCATTCCTTTAATTGGTTCTTCTTCAAGTACTTCTTGGTTAAGTACTTTAAGTACTTACCAGATAACTTGACGGAGGAAGCAACAGTAACAATGTTTTCTTCTTCCTTAACGGAGACAGAGTTACCCAAGTTACCCTTTAAGTTTTCAACTTTGATGTTGTCAATCAAGTACTTGACGTATTCAGCAGCATCAAAGATTTCGTTTTCAACTGGAGAAGAAACGTCGATGGTGAAAGTCTTGGCGATTTTTTGTTTTCTAGCAGCCTGTTTGAAAATAATATTTAGTGTTTATTTTTTTATATTTTTTATTAATCCATTTTAATGATTAACTTTTAGAAAATTAAGAAAGAAAAGTGATTTGAATATAAAGATTTAAATTTTGAATTATAAGTTCGATAGACTTATCGACATTCAATAATTAAATAAAATATTTCATACAATTCTTTTTAACTTAATATCATTCAACAAATGAAATTAATCAAACATAAGAAAAAATACAGTAATAATTTAATATTTTAAAAAAAATTTAAAACTTGTTAGTAAACCTATTTATTTGTTCATTATTTTTTTCCTTTTAAAAAATAAATTATAACAAAATACACCATTTTAAAAAAAATAAAATTAAAAGTAAAACTTTTTATTTTTTAAATCAAAACAAGGAGTTTTTCCACTCCAAATTAAATACTGTTTTAATTCAAAAAATAAAAAAGCTTACTGCTATTAACAATCACATTAAGTAAAGTGAATTTTTAAAATACAGAATTATCAGCCTTTTATCTTTAAATTTAAAAAGTGAGATATAAACAAATATAGTAGTTTACAACACAGATTCAAATAAAATAAAATAATAATCATGACCATTATTTTTCAAATTGATTAAATTTCAATTCCTTCTTTTCTTTTCTAAAAGTTCTTGTTAATAGTTAAGTAATTTTTTTTAAATAAGTAGTATAATGTAATATTTACTTTTTAAATAAACAAGATATAACATCAACTAAAAAAAAATATTTAATTACATACAATTGGGGCCATTTTTAGTCTATTATCAATAAAGTTACTGTGGTTTTTTCTAGTATCTTTCAATAAAATATAAACTAAATTAAGAGATGATATATATATACAAGCTTTAAAATATATTACTGAAAAATAAAATTCAATGCATTATATCTCAGCCTTAAACATTTTTCACATAAAACAAAAATTCTGTTTTCAGCTATGAAAACTAAAAAAAAAAAAAAAAAAAAAATATTTATTTAAATTTAAACAGAAAAATGTTTTTTTTTTCAAAGGAATATAATAGTACAAAAATAATTTCCTAGAATAGTAATTGCGTGTTTTTTTTTATTTTTTTTAAATGTGTTTTTTTTTTGTTACAGTTACGGACTTAGCTGAGCTCATCAAGATCTATATCACAATAAAACAATATTTTTTATCAAAAAAAGCTATTTTTAAAAAAAGTATATATTAGAAAGCGCGCCAAAATAAACACTAAAAAAAAAATTTGTAATCGCTTATATGAACACGACATCACTTATAATCAGTTTTAAAAACTAAAAGATTAAAGAGTTTAACAATAAATACCCATAACACTTGCTATCACATAACAGCCAGTATTTATATAGAATTAATTTGAAAAAAAAAACGATCAAATTTATACAATAACACAAGAGATAATAAAATGGGGAGCCATAATGAAATTGAGAATGAAACTCCGAATGATAATGGTGGATTGAAAGAGTTAAAAATCACTAAAAGAACTCAACAACAAAGTTCTGAAGAAGAAATTGCAGCAAATACTGTCTCATTAACTTTTACTTCTCCTTTTGGAAAACATAAAGCTAGTAGTAGACAAACCAGTAGAAACACTAGTAGACCTACAAGTAAAAGAAGTAGTAAAAGAATATCTGGTTTTGATATGTTGGAGGATATATCAATGTCTGGCATGATACAACCAGCACCTTTACCAAAAACTTCAAAAAATAACAGTATTAATAGTGAAAATGGGCCTGAAAATTCTCAGCTGAATGATCCTCATGAAGAACTAAATAATAATAATGTATTTGAAACAGCTGAATTGGATATATCTAATCAAGAGACAGATAAAGATGAACATGTTCAATCTAATAATGCTAATGAAGCTGTTGTTGAAGATCATGTAAATGAAAATGAAAACAATAATGATGAAACATCTTCAAATGAGAGTTTTGGTTGGGAAGATATGGATGCTGTTGCAACTAATTCAGTGTATGATGAAAATGGTGATCTTCAAGTATATGATGTTGAACATAAGAAAAAAGACCAAAGATCTTTAAAAAATATTCAATTTTCTACAAAAATGCAAGATAGAAAACCTTCAATTGATGATAAAAAAAATGAAGATAGCGATGACATAGATGAGGATAACAGTAATATGTTTGCTTATACAAAGATTAATGGAGAAGAACAAGCCAAAGCCTCTAGAAAGACAAATGCCAAGATTGATAATCTTATTGCCTCAGCCACATTATATCAAAGAAGCAGTAACGCTAATAAGAGTGATGATAAACATAAAAACTTAACTACTACTACTAAATCCACTTCTTCAAACCACATTGAACCAATCAATAATGAAAATAGAATTGATGATAATATTAATGATAACAAAGAAGGAGAAGAAGAAGATGATGATGGCGAGATTACACACGATGATTTGACAAAAGACAATCAATTAAATGGTATGAAACAATTATTAACAGATAATGAAAAATTTGCATATGCTGGATGTGTTTTTTTACTATTAAATCAGTTATGTGCTGATTTAGCTACTAGAAATTTAAACTCTAATATGATAAAAGATCCGAAATTAGCTAAGAGATTGCATAATATTCAAAAAAATTATGGTTACTGGAAGGAAGAGATTATGACAAAGATATACTATCATATGGAATTTAATGAAGATGAAGTCAGAATGATTGAAAATTTAGGTCTTTTCCCCTTAGAAATTAATGATTTGATGAAAGCACTTAAAATCCAACGAAAAGTTTTGAATCCTTACAATGAAGAATTATTTGATAAAGAAGAAAATGAAGATAAAAACTCAGAATCAGAAGAATTGAAAATTTCGTCTATGAGATCATTTGATGATTCAGAACTTAGTGAAAAAGCTCCTGAAAATATAGTTTCAGTTGACGAAATCAGACACGAAAGAGAACTAGAAGTTGATGTTCCTTGGTCTGTAATTTGTCATTTATTTTTATTGTTTTTATCAAAGGGAAATTATGATGCTAGATCAAGAGTCATTCTAAAACAATTTGCTGAATATTTAACCATCACAAATGAAGAAATCAATCAGTTTGAAAAAAGAATCACTGAAACTTTAGAGTTGGAACAAAGTGAACAACAAAAATTGTCAAGAGATGATCTACTTAAAGATAGAAGAAAGCTTCGTAAAAGAAAGAAAATGGCTTATGTGGGATTAGCCACTGTTGGTGGGTCATTAGTTTTAGGATTAAGTGGTGGTTTACTAGCTCCAGTTATAGGTGCCGGTGTCGCTGCTGGTTTATCGACTGTTGGAATAACTGGACTTTCTGGTTTTTTGACAGGAATTGGTGGTACAGCAACTGTGGCTGCTACATCCACTGCTATTGGTGCTAACATAGGAGGTTCATCTATGTCTAGAAGAATGGGATCAGTGAAAACTTTTGAGTTTAGACCTTTGTATAACAATAGAAGATTGAATTTGATAATATCAATTGCTGGCTGGATGACTGGTGCAGAAGATGATGTTAGATTACCTTTTTCAACTTTGGATCCTGTTGAAGGTGATTTATACTCTCTATACTGGGAACCTGATATTTTGAAATCTACCGGTGATACCATGAACATTTTGGCCAGTGAAGCTATTACCCAAACTATTCAACAAGTTCTTGGTGCTACTATTTTGACTGCTCTTATGGGTGCTATTCAAGTGCCAATGGCATTATCTAAATTGGGTTACTTGATTGATAATCCTTGGAATGTTTCTTTGGATAGAGCCTGGAATAGTGGTTTGATTTTGGCACAATATTTAATTGAAAAAGATCTAGGAGATAGACCAATTACTTTGATTGGTTTTTCCTTAGGATCTAGAGTAATTTACTATTGTTTGAGAGAATTATGCAAAAGAGGTGCTACGGGGATTGTGGAGAATGTTGTATTGCTAGGTGCTCCTGTCGTTTATGATAAAGATGAGTTGGTAATGTGTAGATCTGCAGTTGCTGGTAGATTTGTTAATGGCTATTCTGAAAAGGATTGGATTTTAGGATATCTATTTAGAGCAACTGCTGGTGGTATTTCAACAGTTGCTGGCCTTACTTCCATTGAAAGTGAAGGTATTGAAAACTTTGATTGTTCTGATTTGGTAAATGGTCATATGGGCTACAGAAAAAATATTCCAAAAATCTTAAAACAATTAGGATTTGAAACATTAAGTGATGAGTTTATTGAAATAGATGATAAACCTGATCCAGACAGAGAGAAAAAGCAAAAAGAATTATTAGATACATTGAAAAAATTGGACAAGGATGAAAAAAAGAAGAAAAAATCATCATCATGGTTACCTAAATGGATGAAACCAAAGAAGGAAGAATGGCAAGAAATGGTTAAACAAGATGTTGTAGCTGAAGATGCCAAGAAAAATGATCAAAATGATATTGAAGAAGTTTCTGAGTATGTTCCAGATAAGGTTTCAGAAACAAAAGTTAATGGTAATCTAGATTTTAGTAAGTTCAATAAAGATGTTTCTGGTTTGAAACCAGATGGCGACGATGAATGTAGTTCACCTGTATTCCAAGAGGGGGAAACTTTCAGTTTGAAGTTGAACAAATCAAGACCAAGATTTGTTTCTGGAAATGTTGGATTTGTTTTAAAGAATGCTGGTAAGTCTAGAAATTCATCTGATACAGTTAAGATTTCTAATTCTGAAAACATTAAAAAAGAGACTGAATCTACTGAAATTAAGCAAGATGAAATCGTTGAAAGTGTTGGTATTGAAAAAAGACAAGACTCAGTTATAAAAAACAATGTTGAGTCATCTGAGAATTATGTTTCAAAAGAGCCTGTTCAAGATCATATTGAAGAAAATCAAGAAGTTGAAAAACGGGAAGGACAAATAGAAAGAAAGGAGCAAGAAGAGAAAGAAACAAATGTTGTATTAGAAAATGATGTTAAAGAAGAAGACGAAAAAGAAGAAGAAGAATTCGAAATAGAGGAGAAAGAAGTAAAGAAAGAAGAAGAAGAAGAATTAGAAATAGAGGAGAAAGAAGTAAAGAAAGAAGAAGACAAAGAAGAAGTAACAGGAGACAAGAAAGACAGAGACTCAGAAGAGAAAGAAGAAGAAAAGGAGGAATTACCACAACAAGATTATACTAACACAGAACCAGAAGAATTTCAGCAAGTTGAACCTGAGTATGATTCTGAATACGAAAGAGAAGATGATGAAGTATCAAGCATTGGAGCTCAAAGTATGAAAAAGTCTGACACTCAGAATAAAGAAGACTCTTTAGAACTTCATGAATTGAAACCACCTAATAATCCTTCTACAAACCCAAGATTTTCAAGAGATTCCTCATTCTTTACTGCTAATGATGAACAAAGTGAAAAATTGATTGATGAGGAATTATTCAAAAATGTAAGCCATCATGATGGTGAAAATAAAAAACAATCAAACGATGATGGAAATGAAGAAGATGACCATAATTCTGCTAATATTGATGAAACCATGACTCAAGACAATGTTGATGACATCAATGGGTTTTCTCAAATTAACAATTTTATAGAAAATGAATTAAACATTCTAAGCCTAGGTTCAAGTGAAAATTTGAATGAAACTAAAAATTATGACAACAATAATAACAATGAAAATGACTTTGACTTTGTTCAACCTTTAAAAATAACTGAAAGTAATAGTGGTGATGCTGATGATGAACAAAAATCTCTACAATCTACAACATCTGCTGAAAATACTGAATCAGATATTGGAAGACCAAGTATGGAATCTACAATTTCTACTGGATCAAAAAGACCTTCAAAAAAAACAAAGAAAAAAAGAGCTAACAGAAAGAGAAAATAAACAAAATACATAATATATAGTTTTTTTTTGTTGTTTTTTAACTTTTTAAACAGAAAAAGGAATAAACAATATTTAGATATTTGTATTCTTTTTGACATTAATCATTTTATTAATTAAAAAAAAAAATATTGCTAACATTATATATATATATATTTTTTTTTTCTGAAATACATTTACATATATATTTCTTTTTATCATTTCAATGATCTTTAATTTTGTTTATTTATTTTAAAATTATAAGAAAGCTTCAGCATTTAATTCAACATAAGAAGCAGCATATGGAATGTTGAAGTTGTTCATAACTTCTGGGTGTAAAGCACCACATTCACCAACAACAATTGGTTTAGCACCTTCTTTAGATCTGAAAAAGACTTTAGCACCTCTACCTGGGAAGTAAGTGTGGTTAGAAGCATCTTCTTCAATCCAGTAACCTCTACCAGTAGATTTCTTACCAAAATCAGCAATCCATTCAGTTCTGAAAGTTTGCATGATTTTACCTAATAAACCTTGAACAATTTCAAAACTGGAGGTTTTACCAACATAGATGGCACCCCAATGTCTTTCATTATAAGCTTTTCTTTCTAAAGATAAATCCTTGAAAACAACATCACCAGATTCAAAGACTTTGATTGGTAAACTATGTTTTCTGTTTTCCTTAACTGTTTTCAAGATACCTGGTAACAAAGTAGTTCTGACAACTTGATATTCAGCAGTCTTTGGATTAGCTAACTCAACAACTTTATCACCATTATCTTTTTGTCTTAAGAATAAAAAGTTTTCATCATGAGAACATAAAGTCAATGGTAAAACTTCGACCCAGCCAGCTTGAGCTGAAGCTTCTCTGAAAATATCACCAATCTTGTTGACTGGTAATGGAGTGGCAATAAAGGAGGAATTTGATAGCTCACCATCCTTTGGAACATTATTGAAACCATAACCAACACCAGCATCTTCCATGATATCACAAGGATGTAAAACATCAGGTCTGGTGATTGGAATGGAAACATTTAAAATATCATCAGATTTGGAAGATTGAACAGCTTTCAAAGACATTTTTTTCAATTCAGCAGCCATTTCATCAGTGCTTAGGTTCAAACCTAGTGCATCATTTATGTAAGCCTTGGAGACTTCCATTGTTCTTGTGGAAACATCTGGAGTGACTCTGGATTGGTTATTATGTTCGCTAACAATTTCGACTGGTTCAATGGTGAATGGTTCTTCACAGTAACCAGAGAACATTGCTACTAATTGGTCCAAAACAATTTTAGCTTTTGTTTGATCAATGGCAGTAATTTCAATGAAAATGTTTTTGGTATCAAGACTGATTTTAGAATGTTCAGAGTTAATCAATGGTGGTAAAGAACAAACAACATCATTGGCATCAAAGATTACTGGATAAACAGGAGATTCTTGAATAATATGAGTGAATCTACCTAAGTTACCTTTTTGTTCTGGGGTGTTGTAGAAATCAACAATTTCACCACCAGTCATTTCCTTAGTTTGATTTAATGGTGTGAATTTGAAGGAGTCCTTTGGCAAAGCTCTGTAATAGAATGGACCTTGGATAGAATCTAAATCATGAGTACCCATGGCAACTAAAGTTCTGTTTCTACAAATATTGGAGTGCAATTTATCTTGTAAAGAAATGAAGGATTCATATGATTTTGGAGTAAATGTAATGTTTCTCAAGATAGCAGCAGCGGCAATAGGTCTAATTTGCTCAGTGGATGGCTCAACATATAACTTGGTGGTTGCTGGAGCAGTCTTGTAAACAGGAGCTTCTTTATTACCAATGTATTCATTTAAAGATTGGGCAATACCTTCAATACATAAAAGATCATATCTGTTAGCACCAATTTCCAATTTAAGTTCTGGTTCAGCACCATTCTTTAAAGCTTCTTCAGTGGTGTCTTCATCAACTTCGATACCGAAATCAAAACATAATTCATCAAATTCAGCATCAGTGTATTGTTTTCCTAATAAGTTAAACAAATCTTTTTTATAAACAGATATGGTAGGCATATTTTTTGTTTTATTTTAGCTATGGGCTATTTTAAGTTCTGAGAAAAAAGAAAAAGATACAAATTCTTTTAAATTTAATAAAACAGTTAATGTAGTTTGAAAGCTTTGGTTATTTTTATATGAAATAATGATTTTTTTAAAAGAGAGATGAGTAAATGTGATGATATTATTTTAAATTGATGAAAAATTTTTTTTTTTATTTTTTTTTTTTTTTTTGGTGGACAAAGTCATATTATATTAAAAAAAATTTTTTTTTATAAAAAAAAATAAAAATATTTGCTGTAATTCGGCATGCAATGTTATATCCGATAGAATACACGTGATACATAAGCATATGACTTGCTGAAGAAAAAGATGTTTAATTAATGAATTACATTTCATATCTTTTTTTAAACAAAAAAGCAAATATACATAAAGAAATTAATTATTGTTATTCATTAAATCTATTTATTTTATTTACAAAAATAGCCTATCCATTAAAAACAATACATATTTTTCATATTCATATATATATATATATATTTTAGCACTTATTACTTTACATTAATATTTTTGTTAAAGATCATGTTTTATTAATCAAACTTTGTGTCATAAAAAATATCGCTTTCAGCATCACTTAGCAGAGTATCTTCATTTTCTTGAGCTTTCTTCAATGCATATTTTGATAAAATAGATCTCATTTGGGAGACAGATACTGGTTTTTCCAAAACATTATCAAAAACATTCATTTTCAAAGCTTCTTGGAAATAAGCAGTGATGACAATAAATGGAGTATTACAATTAGCTCCATTAGTGTTTCTTATTAACTTGAAAATATCAAAACAGTTTAGTTTAGATGAGAAGAAAGTAGTAAGGATTAAATCAAATTTCACATCACTTGTAGCTCTTCTAACCAATTCATCACCATTCGATACATTGACAACTCTACAACCAAATTGTTCCAAATTTTTAGTCATCAAATAAGAATGAATCGGAATTGATTCACAAACCAATACATCTAAATCAAATGACATACTGTTTTTGCTAAAGGAATTAATAATTGATGAGTTTGAAGAAAGAGCCACTTCATATGGATTTTCATTAGCAAACCCACCATTAGCACTGACTGAGCTTCCAGAAGCTTTTCTGCTAATACCACCAGCAGTGATACTTTGTGACACTGTACTCATTTTTCTTGATTTTCTCACATTTTGTAATTTGCCAACAGCAGCCATTCTTTCTTCTTCTTGTATCAATAAATTCATACTCTCTTGTGTCTTTTCAAAAGTTTTAGATTCAGGAAGTTTAAATTTAACCTCTGTACACATTGCTGGACTAAATTGTTCTGAGTTATCAGAGTCATTATGATCCATTTTGATATTGTCACTAGTGTCCATTGGAATTGATGGAATACTCAATGGTTGTTCAAAATCTTCAAAATCACTATTTCCAAGAGTTGAAAGTCCCTTTTTGTTTTGATCAGACATACCTAAGTTCAAAGATGAGTTATGTGGGCTCACACCAGCACCAAACAATCCAGAAAGAGATGAGTGTTTGCTATGATGTCTTATTGCATTTGAAGACGGTGATGCAGAAGTGGATGATTCATTGTTGATATTTTTCAAATGCTCATTTTTCAATCTGTTTATAACCTCTTTGTTGGCTTTATCTAATGCATGTATATTTCTAAAATTAAAAGTACCAAAATCTGTAGTTTTATCCTGCTTTGATGATGATTTATTACTGCCAGTGGTAGGACCAGCAGCTAAAGAAGAGTTCTTACTCTTGATGCTTTTAACACTTTCACTAACAGAAACACAATCTGATGCATTTTGTATTGAACCAGTTGTTTCCAAATTTGAAGATTTCAACAGAGATTCTATAGTGACAGGCTGAGGACCATTTTTATCTGTGGCTTCAGATTCTTCTTTATGATCATCATTGTAAGAATTTCCAAGGTCACTGCTTGAAGATGAATCTTCTTTTTGAAAATCAATATTCATAGACAAACCTCTATTATCAAAGTAGTCAGTATCTTCAGGATTAGTCACACTTGGCACAAACTCAGCTTCTTCTTGATAAACAGTATTCCAATCAAACCCGGCAAAATAAGGATGAGTTTTAATTTCATCAATTGAATTATAGCCCAATCTTTTCTTAGGATCTAAAACCAATAATTTGGTTATCAAATCTTTAGCTTCGGGAGTTATAAACAGAGACTCTTCATATTCATCATCAAAGTTTGGCCATTTAATATTGCATTTCAAAATGTTCTCAAACACTTCAGATGGAGAGTCTCCATGGAATGGGGGAACAGCAAAATGGAATTCAAAAAATATACAACCAACAGACCACCAATCACACATTGGTGTTTCACTTGCACCTTTGATGACTTCTGGAGCAATATAATCTGGTGTACCCATGAATTTAAAGTTTCTATTAGTTTCATCCGGATCAAAAATGACATAGTTTGTATCAGGATCAATAGTTGATTTATGTCCTTTCATTGAATAACTTCCTGAAGAAAAATTACTGTGGCTGGTAGTGTTACTATCATTACTATTTCCTCCTGTAATTGATGGTGGTGTGGTGGTTCTTGGAATGGTACCATTAGGGGTAATATTTTTCAAAAAATTATTTACACCATTGCTATCCTTGTTTAAAGAGAATGATAATTTGGAATCTTCATCATTCAAGAAAGAAGCTTCAGCAAAACCACTACCATTGGTGAAACTAGCCATTGAAGAATATGGAGTACCAGATCCTGTTGAAGAGTTAGCTTCTGATTTATATTCATCTGAATTCTTTCTACCAAATGAATCTGTGTTTCCTTTATTCAATCCCAGCAAATTAGAGAAAGAGCCTGGTGGAGAACTATACAATGATTTATGCAAGCTTATTGAAGGATGTTTATTACCAGAATAAGAATTAGGAAAAGAATGTGTTTGATTTGAATGATTGCTATTACTGTTTCCATAAGAATCTTTTTTTCTTTGTCTATTAACTAAACCAATTCTACTCAATCCAAAATCAATAAATTTAACATGTCCATTTCTGTCTAATAATAAATTGTCAGGCTTCAAATCATGGTGAATAATTCCATCATTATGCATATCAGCAACACCAAAAATAATTTCAGAAGTGTATTGTTTAATCCATTTAGATGGTAATGGCCCAATCATTTTGATTAAAGTTCTCAAATCACCTCCAACAAGGTATTCCATAACCAGAAATAAATGATCTTTGTTTTGAAAAGTAGCATATAAATGGGCAACATATGTTTTACTAGTTTGTGCCATCATAACAGCTCTTTCAGTCTTGATATTTGTCACTTGATTTTTTGAAATCATATCAGATTTTTTCAAACATTTGATAGACACATAATCACCAGTAATCTTTCTTTTCGCCAAAAAGACAGAGCCGAATGCCCCTTTAGATATTGGCTTGACAATATCGTAGTCAACAATTCTTGGTTTTGAATGCAAGCTAGTTGCTGAAGCAGAAATCGTACTAGAAAAAGATTTGCTACCAGAGTCAGCTGGAGTTGAAATTTTAGATCCAGACCCACTACTTAACAAGCCAGGTGCAATTACTGATCCTATACTGGTTTTGTGTAAACTTAATTGCGGAGGTGCAGAATTTCCATTAGAATTTAAACTAAATAAGTTGTTGTTCAAATTTGCCAGAGAAGAAAAAGATGATGATTCAACAGCATTCAAGAAAGGTGAGGTTAAAGGTGATTTCACAAACACACTTTTTGTTGTGGGGTTTTTTTGAATTATGGACATTGAAGGAGCATTTGAATTATTACTCTTGGTATTTGTTACTAAAGGCGAGCTTCTCTTTGGATTTGAATTTGAATTTGTATGTCTCACACTACTAGCACTGCTTCTTCTTTGTAAAATCGAAGTTGCAACAGAGATATTTGGTATATTGATACTCTTTTGAGTTGCTTCTGAATGTTGTATATTATTACCACCTGTTGTATTTGGTGAGATTGAATCTGATAAGGAAAATCCGTTTAAGTCAGAATCTGCTCTTTTTCTATTAGGTGTTGAGTTATTTGTACTAGAGCTAAACAATTCATTACTGGTATTATTAAAAGTTATGCTATTTAATTTATCAGAAGCATTTATAGCATCATCATTTTCATAAAATTGGTCACCTTCACTTTCATTAGCAGAGACAAAGACATCCTTATTAGATTGTTGAGGAGTCAATGTATTTTCTGTTGGTTTAGTAACAGTCAAAATTGGAATCTTATTATCAGCAGTTAAAAAATGTTCATTTAAAAGATCAGCATTTATATTTTGCTTATTAACAGAAGATGGTGTTTCTAAACAATTTTCACCAATATCACTATCAAGGATAGTTAAACCAGCTGAAACATTTTTAGGGGAATCATTTATGTTCTTATTCAATAAATTACTTTGAATTCTTTGATTGATAACTTCATTTGTTAAAATAAAAATTTCAGTCTTCAATCTCAAATGATATTGCTGAGTGTGTTTCAATCTCATTAATCTAGTTATTTTTAAATCACCTATTCTAATTGTATTTAATAGTAAATCTTTCAAAGTGTCTTGAGATTCAGTGATACCTTCTCCAATTTGATTAACCAGAGAGATTAATCTTTGTTTCCAATCTTGAACATTTTGAATATTGGACTGGGAATTAGGAGAAAATTGAAATTCAATATCATTCAAGGAACAAGCCTCTAAGGACATTTTAAGCTCACTATTATTAATATTTAAAGAATCATCACAAAACGTGATAAAAAGATTTAAAGTTGAGAATAAGGAGGGAACTTTCAAATCATGAGCATTAATCTCAAAATTTTTTGCAGTAATGATAGGAGAGGAGTTTGGACTATCCAATTTTTTTTTCAATTCAATCAAATCTTGTTTAATATATTTTAAATTCTCTTGACCATCAGCAATTTTGTCATATAAGTTATGTTCATAGAGACATAAACTACAATGGGTTTCCAACCACCAATCAGCGACATTAGTTTCACAAATTCTACAAATTTCCGTTTTATCTGGAGGAACATCATTCAAATCATAAATATCACATAGACTAGCCAATCTATTGTTGAATATTGTTGCACCAAAACCCAATTTTTCTACTAATTGATTTGGCAATTCATCCAATTCATCAATATCAAAAATTGGTTTAATAATCCACATAGTAAAACTTGGCTCATTAGTAAACACATCATGAATCAAAATCCCTTGAGCTTCCAAATGGTAATAAGCTGGAGGTAATTCCTCGAGTAAAAAATCTTCATTGTTACTATCACCTTCATCCTCTCCACTACTAGAATCAAATTTTCTAGCAGGGATGGTGAATTTAATTTTATAACTTTCATCATCTCTTAATAAAAGCTCAATAGTTTTATGGAAAACTTTTTTGTCTTGTTCAGAACCAGCCAAGAAATTGGATATATCCTGACCTGCTAAATGTTGTTTGGAATGAAGAATAAACAAATGATCACTCAAATACTTGATTGTACCGTCTAAGTTTAATTCTAGCAAGATAGTGGTATGTGCATTACTAGCTTTATCTAAAAGGTCCTTGTACTGGTTCAGTTTCATTTGATCTAAATTAATTTGATCTTCTTGCTCTTTATTTAAAGGTTTGTAAAAAGTGACACCATGAGATATAGATTCTGGATAAGTGATAACTTTCCTCAGTGGATTATTACCAACTAAATTAAAAAATGAATCATCTGTACCATCATCCTCATCCTCTTCCTCTTCCTCATCATATTCATCATCTGAAAAATTTGAATTCAAATCTAGTTCATCATTTGTTAGATCATGAGAATAGCTCAGTCTTGATTTGCTGTCATTTCTATGGATAGGCATATTTTGCAAGGGACTTGGAAAATGAGTTTCATAATTCGGTAGTTTTGTGTTGCTGTTATTATTGCTGTTTCTATTCATTGTTATAGTTTGGTGACTAGTTTGAGAAAAGTTTCTTCTTTCATCAGTAAGTTCAGTTTCATCTTGGTTATGATCATTGTTATTTTTCAAGTTTTTATTCAGTTTATTCAATTTACCTTTAATGGTAGTAGCTAATTTCATTGTATATTAAAATATAAAAGAACTTTGCAAATTATTAGTATTATTTTTTTTTGAATATATTCAATAATTAATTGAAAATACGAATGGAAAGCTAACAAACTGGTATATGTTTTAAGGGGATATTGAAATAATGATGATATATATATATATTGATTTCCTTGGTTTTTTTAAAATAGTAATTATTATCTTTTCAAGAAGAAGAAGTATAAATATATATATATGTAAACAGATATGTCAAAATGAAAAAAAAAAAGAAGAAATAAAGCGTAGATATATATGTATATTTTGGTTTTATTTGTTTTATTAATATTAAAAAGAAATATATATATATATTTGAAGGTGTATACAATGTATAAATGATATCATTAAACTCTTTTTTTTCTTCTCTTTCAAGTTTTTTTTTTCTTTTGTATTTATTTTTTTTACTATCAACAACAGTATAATGTCTTTTTTTTAATGATTTTTTTGTGCGTGCGTGTTTTTATGTATTAATTTTTAACTGTGTAAAAAAAATGACCTGGCGCATATAAAATAATAATTTTTTGACTCTCTACAATTCTTTATTTCAAAAATAATCCCAAAACAAAAAAACAAATAATCCAGCAACAAAAAAAAAACAAGTAAACTTAAATAAATATATGTATTGTGTGTATTATGAAAGACTATTAATTTAATTTGAACAAAAACAATACACAATTTTAAAATAGTGTATTTTTTAATCAGAGAGAAAAATATGTATATAATTTAATAATGATTAAAGTAAAATTCTTAATAATATTTAATATTCTCTTCTTTATTACCTAATTTTATATTGTTTTAAAATAACATGTAAATAATTTTTATATCCAAATATCTTTTTATAAATAATAAATAAATAGATAAATTTAAAATGGGATATAAATATGATTAAATGATGGAAATATATAAACATTCTCTTTTAATTATTTTATATTTAAATTATGCGATTACTTTATTAAGTATGTACATTTATAGTATTCGGGTAAAACAAATCTAGTTATTTCATGTTTTTTTTTTTTTTCACTGGAAACTCTTATTCTCTAAACAATTGGGTTGTGATTATTATTATTATTTTATAATGATGAATAAACATAAACAATAATAATAAGAATGTATTATTTTATAAATAACTAAAAAAAAACCATTGTACATTAATTATTATATTTCTTTTCTTTTAAGAAATCAAGTTTACTTTTAAATATACAATTATGTTCTTTTCATCACGATGTTCCATATTTATAAATAAAATAGGTTTAAACTCTTTATTATTGACTAAAAAATTTCAATCATTAAATCATATACAAAGTTGTTTAAACTCAACAACATCTATACAAAAACAACATAAACCAACCACTAAATCATGTTTTGAAATTGACAAGAAAGGTTTCAAAAAATACTCTTTTATTCAATATGACGATGGGAAGTACTATAAACCATGTATTTGTTTTGATTTAGAGACTACTGGTTTAGATTTTGAAAAAGATAAAATTCTTGAAATCTCATTATTGATGACTGATAGAAATCTTGATGTGATTCCTCATGGCAGTTATGACGCTAATATCACTATTGTTCCCAATGATCTATTTCTTATGGATAAATGGGTTGAAAAGACACATACGGAGTCTGGTTTATTGCATGAGTGTTTGAGTATAAGAGCTAAAACTCTTGAAGAAGTAGATGTGGAGCTTTATAACCATACAAAACAGTTTTTGAGTGACAAGGAGAAAGGAGTTCTTTTAGGAAACTCTGTTTCCTTTGATAGATACTTTGTGCAGGAATATCTGCCTAAATTTAGTTCTTTATTGAGCCATAAAGTTATTGATGTTACTAGTCTTTTGGAATTAAGAGCAAGAACTAAACCTGAGATGCCTGTTATTTATAAGAAATCTACACATAGAGCTAGATCTGATGTTTCTGATTCTTTAAGAGTTGCTAGAAATTTCAAATACAACGTTTTTGATAAAGCAGAATAAGAATATATATGTATATATATACATAAGGGGGAGAATATTAATTATTACTTTTTTATTTATTTATTATTATTTTTTCTGTACTTATTGTTATTAATATTTTCTCCATTTGAACCCTACAGCAACCATTCTTAAATAAAAATAACATAAAGAACCTACAAGCAAAATCAAAGAAGTGAATATCCAGAAGTATTGGTACCTTACACTAGATGTTTGATCGCCAATGATTGCCCCAGATATCTCCAACAAAGGAATTGAAGCACATGATGCAAACAAATACATTGTAGAGAATTTTTTACCAAAATCATTATTGCTACAAAGCACTGACACAGCAGCAGGACAGAGAGATAAAAAGCCTGATATTGATGATCCATAAATTGCACAAAAAAGATACATCGACCACATATGTTTACCAAATGCTAACAAGAAAATGAAGTTCGCGAGAGCTGATATAAACATGCAAATGCATATTACTTGAAATCTGCCTACCCATTTATCAGCGATAAAACCCCATGATCTTCCCAAGACACCAAATGCATTCATAACAGTAATGAAAGTATATGCTTGCTCCTTGGAATATCCTTTTTTAGTACAATAAGAAGTTAGGTAAGTTGCTATAATGGAAGTACCAATCTCAGCAGCACTCAAACCAATAGATATAACGATAAATTTGAAATTGAAAAAATATTTCAAGTTGATTGTTTCTTTACAGTAAATTTTACAAACAGAAGCAAATGACTCCTTTTTTTTATCATGTTTTCCGACATTCATTTTTTTTTTGTCTTGTACATCTTTACAATTATCATCAAATAAGAGACAACAACATAAACCTAAAAAACCAATCACTCCTGCGTATATCAAAATAGTCTTTTCAAATCCAAACTTGACATAGCTTTTTCGGATAAAGATTGGAAAGACAATACCACCAATTGATCCTCCTAACGATATGACAGCTGAAAAAGTAGACAAGTTTTTCCTATACCAGAGAGTCAAACCACTGAAACAGCAAGTCATCAACACTCCCTGCGCAATACCAAAGATCCCATATAGAACGATAAAAGTGGCAAGATGGTGTCCACTTTTAGCAAAACAAAACATGACAACAGTCGCCAAAAGACAAGAGGTATATGTCAATGATCGTCCACCAGATCTGTCAAATTTACAGCCTGCAAAAATTCCAGCTCCAAGTAAAAAAAAAAGATTGATAGAGAAAACCCAGGATATGTCGACTGATGAGACTGATGATCTTTTCCCCATCATATATGAGTTGTCTGATTTGTAATAGATGTTATCTCTGACTTTATATGAGGAGGAGGTTGTTGTAGTATCATCTCTGCAGTTGGTTCCATTGTTGGTGCAACTTAGGGCATCGAAGATCAAAGGTTCTAAAGCACCACTAGAGTTCAGGACACCAAAGACGATTGTTAGTCCAAAAAAAGATGAGAGAGTGTTTTTGATGGCACGTTTATTCAACATGTTTTCATCGCCTGGAAGCAATACTGATTTTTCATCATTATTTAATGAGGATGTTTCCGATATAGTCGTGATGGATGACTCAAGATCTATTTGATTGTTTTCTGGATGGAGCGTTTCATTTAAGTTTCTTCTTTCACTCAATGTTGCCATTTACTTTTGATTTTGATTTAAAAAGAAACAAAAAGAAGAATAGTTTACAGGGTAAAAAAAAATGCCTTTGTTTTATTATTATTAATTTCATTTTGTTTATATATACATGTTTGTTCAATATTTATGGCTTCTTTTTTTTTTTTTTTTTTTCATTCGCTTACTTTTTTAAAAATTCTAGATCTCTCATGTAATTTTTTAACTGTATGTGAGTCAGAAGCTATTATTTGAAGCTAATGAAATTTTGAACTTTTGTTAGATAATAAATCTTTAAATATTTATATAATAAATCAAGTATTTATATTTCCAGACAAAAAAAAGGACTTTAATAAGTTGTTCAAACAACAAAGAATTAAAAATTTACAAATGCTTTCATTAAATAAATATATGTACTATTATTCTTAATGATTAAACATTTTCATACATCTGCTTTTTTAATCTTATTGATCTATTCTTCAGTACTTCATAGTGCACATTCCTTAAAAAAAATAAACATTGATAAAAGTATTTTTCCTGAAAATTAAAAAAAAAATATTAAACAATAACCCATATATATATACATATAAATATTGTTATTATAAAACAGGATTATTCCCATCCTTAGCTTTTGTTCCTGAATTAGGAGGGGTGATAACAAAACTTCCTGAACTTCCAGGACCACTGGATCCACTATTACTATTCAAATTAATATTATTTTCTCTCATCCCACTTTCATTATTGTTACTATCTTCAATGACATTCGTACCAGAAGAGAGACTGTTTTCATTATTTAAATTTAATTTTGAAGGATGCCCCTTTCGACCACCTCTCTCACTCAAACTGTTCTTACTGCCTATTAAATTAGATCCAAAATTTTTCAAATTGACCATTGTTGGTGAAGGAACAGAAACTTGATTTATATTCTGACTTTTTATTGTTGGCATTCCTAACCCAACAGGTTTCAACATACCATTTGAAACAGTATGTTGTATTGACATTTGTTCATTAGAAACTTGTTGTTGTTGGATATTATGATGGAGAACATGTTGATTGTAGGACTGTTGCGTGAGAATATTTTGAGGTTGCAAGTTTTTGTAATAACTGGAACTTGGCCTTGAGAAATCGAGTGATATTTTTGTTCCACTAGAAATTCCTGGTGCTTGGTAATCAAAAACAGGAAACGATTTTGTTGTAGTTGTGGATTTTGGAATGAATGTTGGCCCTGGAGATGGCAAGGTAATGTTATTTTTGCTAACAATATTGTTCTTATTATCTGGTGGTAACTGTTGTTGCTGTTGCAGGTTTTGAGCTGGTAGTCTCAATGGTGGAAGCTGGATTAGTTGACTAGTTGCAGCATGGGAAAGATGGTACAGTTTACTTAAATTAACCATATTATTGCTATTTGCAGTAATTTTTGGAGTACTAACAACACTTCTCGAGTTTCCCTTCATGCTTTGTAACTTCAGTTGGGTATTTCTCATAAACTGTTTACTTTTAACCAAATGCTCTTGCATTTTTTCTTCTTTAGTCATATTTGAATTATATTTGATAAAAGAGTTTTTAGTAGAATATTCCATATTGACAGCACCATTATCTCTAACTAAATCCGTTTGATTCCCATCTGCTCCTGGAACATCTTTTATTAGACATTTAATTGTATCTATCCATTTATCACTCTGTTGATCTTTCTCTTGATATTGATTTTTAACATTTCTTCTTTCTCTTTTAGCAGAAGTACCACTATATTTCCCAGTCTTCAAAAAAGTATCAACTCTAGCCTTGTCCATATAAGTAATCAATGTTGGAACAGATACTTTAAATTGTTTACAAGTTTTGGCAAGAGTTGTTTTATTTTGATTTATTAAATAATATTTTGCAGCCTCATATTTCTTCATTTCCATTTCATAAAAAGGTGCTTGTTTAACAGGTTTTGGTGGGAGTGTGTACTCCTTTCTAAGTTTTCTACCTTTCTTAGACTCAGAGATAGCTGCAGAGTTTTGTTGATTAGAATCAGTATTTTGAACATCAAGTTTGAATTGATTGTGAAGTTCTTTTACAAAAATATGTTTTTCTAATTGTAATTTGTCTTTATCTATAGCAGGATTTGCATTGACTATATGTTGTTTCTCTGCTTGAGGAAGAAGAGGTGGAAGTAAAGGTTTTATATTAGTTGAGTTTTTTTTTTTTTTTTTTTTACTCTTTGTTACTTTATTTTTGATATCTGTAATGTTATTTTTTGTTCCTTCATTATTATTATAGTTACTCAATTTTGAAATATCACTAAGTTTAATCCTATTAAAAGCAGGCTCAACTATTTTTGTAACTGGATTAATATTTGCAAGTTTTTTATCTATCATTATTTTAAGTTGTTTAGCTTTAGGGTGAATTGATGTTGAAGTTGTTTTCACTGTAAGATTTGATTCATTTGGTTCATCTTCTTTGATAGAAGTTGTATTTCCAACTTCTGAAGAATCATTATTTTCGTTGTTCATTTATGATTATTATTTTTTTATAGAAATAGAAATAAAAAAAAACTCTCCACTAGTTTAAATTAAAATTGGATAAGAATTAAAATAAAATAAATAAAAACTTGTTTATTTGTTTTTATAATATAAGTACTTTGGTTTGTTTGAAATAAGAACTGTTTATTATTGTTTTTTTTTTTATATTTTTTAAAGTTGTAATTTTTTTTTTTGGTTCTTTTTAAAAAGCAATTTGTATTAATTAAAAGTCTCTTTTTTTTTCTTCCCCCAAGCAAACAATCTATTGCCTATCCAGACATATATATATATATATATTATTATTGTTTATAATGAGTGCTTATGGCATTATCTCAAAATCTTTTATTTTCAAAATGATTTAAGATATGTTTTATTAATGTTTCATGTGTACTTTTAATACTTAAAATGGAAGAGGAAACCTAAGAAAAAAAAAAAAAAAAGATCATACAACACTTTTAACTAATACAGCTATAACACTATGCTTTTTTTTTTCCCCATTCCAAAGAGGTATACAGGAAAATTTTTTTTTCGACGATTTGTTTATTTATTTATTTTTTTTAATTTAATTTTTTTTTGAATTGTTTAAACGTTTTTGTGCGTATATTTATAAGGGTTATTCCTAATAGGTTTAAATTGTTTTATTAATGTTACAGAATGGATAGAGTCATAGTTAAAAAAAAAAAACATATAAATGTATAAAAAAAAACACACAGAAGTTAAACAAGCAGAGTAGTAAATGCTATAAACACATATATAGACGTAACTATATGTAAACTATAGAATACTGTCAAGGAGAAAGCATATATATATATCACAATCTTAAACTATATTATATTTCTATACAACTTTTTGCTAATAATCAGATATTGAAACAATGCAATATGATATTAGAATCAGTACTTACTACAGCTATATATATATATATATACTTCAATAGTTTATATAAATGTATTTACTAAAATCATATATACTTAAATATTTTCTGCCATAATATATATATATATATATATTATTTTTTTAACTCTCCCGCGTGTTTGTTTACTAACGCGTAAAGCTTTATTTAAAAAAAAAAAAAACTGGGGTAAATATCATTATCAACACTATTTATTTGAGAAAAAAAAATATTAACACCTTAATGAGTCAGTAGAAATATATAAACTTGATAAAAAAAAGAGGAAGAATAAGATAACAACAAAGCTAGATAAATTAATAAAACTTTATTTATTTTTTATTTTAAAGAAATAAACACCAAGTGAACCATAAATATACATACATATTCATATATATATATATATAGAAAAAAATGGTTAACAATTATTATAGAACACCAAAAAACAACCCTTCTAACACTAGTCCTAAATCAAAGGCTCATGATTTAACATCTTCACCATTATCTTTAACTAAAGAGTTAAGTAATATGTCCACAAGTTTATGCAAACAGTTTAATGAGATCAATAACACATTATTAAAATTCAAAGATAATGTTAACAAAATTGAAATAAACAATTCAATTACTTCAACTTCTTCTTTGTCTAATATGAGTGGCTCTACTATTGCTAATGAAACTAATGATATTTTTGATGATTTTGAAGATTACTCTTACAAAACTATTGATCCTAGTATTTTATTAAATCCAAAATATTTTCAAAATAATATGACTGAACCTTATAGTTTTCATTTGATAAATTTTTTTATAAAATTGCTACAGGATAACACTTCCAGTGGATCTCCTATTGGATTAATTAATTATCAATTGTTTAGAGATAGTGTATATGGAAAACAAATAAGTTTGAATCATGATTACACAATTATATATTTCATTGAAAGCGAGAGCAGTGAGATTGATAATATTAATTATAATTACTCTAATCATGTGAAACATCATTATATTTGTTTGGTTGACAAAGTTAATTTTAATATTCATATTTTAAACCCATTGAATAATTACTCTGTCTCTAATGATGTTATTAAATTAAAACTGTTATTAGATACAACATTTAAAACAAATAAGTATAAAATTAGAATAGCACATGTTCCCATAAGCAAAAAAATTTACAACTCTGGTAGCCACACTCTTTTGAATATCTACTCTTTGATGTCTGATATTAAAAAATTTGTAAACAATTTTAACTTAAAGGGAAATGATCAATTTGATTTTTTCATTCCAGATAATGATATGATTAGACAACAAAGTTTCACAGTTTTAGCTTATATCTTACAAAATGCTATTAATACTCCTGAACTTGCTTTTTTTAAAGTCTACAATGAATATTTAAGAAATTTAAAAATATAAAAAAAAAAAAGAAAAAAAGAGAAAAAAACTAGTAATATATAAAATATAAATATTCTGAATATATAAATATATATGTTTGATGGTTTAGCATTTGATTAAACGTTCTTTTTTTTTTGTAGGCAAAACTACCTCCGAACATAATCATATAAACCATGTGACTAAAACTATATTATCACGTGAAACATTTAGCAAACTCTATATAAATTTTTTAAAATGTATTTTTTTTTTTTCAACAAAAAAAAAAAAATTGTATGGTAGGAACAAATCAGCTGCAAATAAAAAAAAAAAAATTGACACTGGTTCTGCTTTCGTATGATTTTTTTTTTCCCTTTCAAAATTACATATATATATATATACAAATAAATATAATTGATGGAAGATCTGATTTTTCGATCATATTTACAAAAAAAATAAAAAAGACATAAATATATAAAAGAAGAAATAAAATGTTATATACCCACCAATAATATAAAAACCATAAAAATGAACTTTGAAGAAGCTGTTGTCAAAGTCAAAGATATTCCAAACGGAAAGTTATCTCAAGATGAACTATTAAACTTATACGCTTTATTCAAGCAACACACTGTTGGTGATATTCCAAGTGATTCTTCTAGACCAGGTGTCTTTGCTTTAAAGGATAGATACAAATGGGATGCTTGGAAGAAGTTAGATGGTATGACTAAGGAACAAGCTGGTGAAGAATATGCTATCTTAGTTGAAGAGTTATTAGCCAAGTACTTATAAGTGTGTTTTTCTTCTTTAATATATTGATCTCATTTGAGTAGTTATATATATATATGTATTTAAGAAATTAATTAATTAAATAGATAAAACTAGATGTCAAGTTGAAACATAACCGAAACAACAAAACAACAACATACATATATATATATTTTCGGAAAAGAGAAAAACTATCATTTGCTTAAATAAAGAAAATAAGGATTTCTTGTTTATTTGCACTTTTCACGTGATTACTAAAAAATAATATAATTAACCATTCTTTTTTTTTTTGTTTTTTTTGTGTTTGTATTGTTTTTTTAATTATATTTCAAAATAACAAAAAAAACATTTAAACTTGATAAATGACCATCGAAAGGAATCAATTCACATTTTACTATTTAAATATATACACCCTTTTAATATATATATGCCAGAACCTACACTTGAACATACATTATTAGTTACACAGGAGCTTGGATTTTCATATGAAAAACATGTTCAAGACTATCTCTCAATAATAAACAAGTTAGTGTATGAATGTAGCAATGTTTTCAAGCAACATTTAATAAATTTCATGCATATAGATCAAGATATTATAACAGAATGTATTTATAATCTAGAAGAAAAAATCGAAGAGATTATTGATAAAGCTATCAGTGATCATGAAAGCTATTGTATGAGAAGTATATTTAACTTACCAGAAAATACAGATTTAAGATTATTCAGACTCTCCACACAATTAAACTATAAACTGATATCTGAAAATAAATTTGAAGAATTACAAAATAGGGTCAAACAGGAAACATGCCTTGTGGAGATAAACCTAAATAAGATTAAAAAATTGAAACTATTTCTAAAAGAAATTAATCTGATTATATCTAGATTAGACAAACTGCTAATAGCATATAAAAAATTATCAGCTTTGCAAATGCTGGAGAAAGAGACATCAGGTAACACAAATGATTACTCTTGGTTACTATCAACTTTGAATAATGCTAAAGAGAAAACATTTACCTTACAAACAGGAATACTTAATATAATCAAAATGAACAATAATCCATTTTTCATTGATCAATTGAATAACGTTATATAATAAAGAACAAAATAAATAAATATATTAGGATTTCATAGAAACTATTTCATTTCAATTATGAGATAATATAGATTAGATATTTAATATTGAAGTAAAGAATTATTGATGTAAATGAAAACATGATTTTGTGTGATCACATGATTCATAAAGTTATTATTATCAGTTTACCTTTTTTTTTTAGAACAGCGTGTTAATGAATACAGTTTTTTTTCTTTAAAATCTGTGTTAAAAAAAAAAAATATATATATACATATTTCATAGAGTTATAAATAAAAATTAAATTTCCTTAATTGTTCAATATATAAATAAATAATACAAAACCACTTCATTAATTTTTGTACTTTTATTTACTATTACTTTAAATAATGTTGTTGAGAAAATTACCTTGGCTATTGTTTTGTCTTATTTCTACACTGACAAACAATTTTATATATGCTAGTGATTCTTCAACATCTTCTTATGGAGATGAGAAAGATATTTCTATTTTTGAAAATCTAAAAATATGGAATTCTTTTATTAAAATATTTCCTTTATTAGACACTGTCAGTACTAAAAGTCACTATATTAATAAACAAACAATCACAAATGAGATTATTCAATTGATATCTGGTGAACAAATGAATGATAATGATGATGAGGATCAAGAAATCAAAAGTCTTAACAAACAGGTTTATAAACTTTTATATGATGAAACACCTATTATTGCAAACATGTTTAGATTATATTATAAACTACCTTTACCAACTATACTTAACAAATCTCCTTTTAAAGCACCTCAATTTTTTTTAAATGGCAAAAAACATTCACTAGATGAAATTTATTATCTAAAAAGTGATCAATTACAAAAACCTTCTGATTTTACAAAACATATTGAGCAACCAGTAATAAAAATGGATAACAGTGATGGAGATATAGTTGAAACATATAATTCAGATGCTTTAGTTGAATTACATTGTGGATTAGATGATGAATTTTTTGAATTATTTGTCTTGGAAGCTATTGATGGTAAATTTGATCTTATCTGGTTTGATACATCAAACATCACTTCTTCTCCAAGAAAAATTGACAAACAATTTGATCCTAACAGTTTATATGAAATTAAATATGAAGATGGGAAAAAAGCTATCTTTAATGGAAGCAAAGTGATCTCTGATTCAGTTTTCACTGAAAAACAAAGAAAAAACAAAAAAGGTTTTTTGCATAATTTAGATTTGACTCTATGCCTTGATGCAATTTCCAAACATGACCAAGATCCATGGGATACACTTGATACTATTTTCAATGAAGTTAATGATGTAGTGTTACAAGATAAACAACAAGAAAAACAAAGAGTTTTTAATCTTGAAAAAAATGACATTTTATCTGACAAAGATAAAATTAAATCTGAATTAAATGAATTGAAACAAAGTGGTATATCATATGATAATTTGGGTTTATACATTAATGGTATTCCTATACAACCTTCCCATTTGTCTAAATATGGCTTGATGGAAACACTAGTGCAAGAATTGATAAGTTTCGAAGGGTTGAAAAATGCAATTCAAAAAGTTTTTCCTCAAATGATGAGTGTTTCTGTAGAGTCTGTTAAACAAATATTGTTGGAATATGGAATCATGTCACAAAAATTATCTTTATTTAATCAACCTAGAAAATTCAATTTGATGAAAACTGACAAGGAAAGTGGTTGTGTTTTATTTGTTAATGATTTAGAAATGGATAAACAATATGAATCATTAACTGATGATTTGACAGTCTTTTTGGAATCTAATCATGAAAAAGAATTTCCTTCTATAAAAGAAAATTGGAACGATATTGTATTTGTATTAAATTTTGAAAATGAAAATATGATTACTGATTTTGTTAGAGTTATAACTGTCATCTCTAATGGTTTCCCACAAAGAATTGGTTTCATTCCAATGACTGATGATTTAGATCTTTTGAATAAATTATTACAAGTTTATAATGATCCTGTCAAATTATCAAATCTATTAAGCGATCAAGAGTCAATATCTGTTCAAGAAGAGCTTATTGAAGAAGCTTTTAATTTGAAATCTAAAACTCAGACTTTGATTGCAAAAATGAATATTGAAGATTCTGAAGGATTGATTGTTAATGGTGAAATTTTCCCATTTAGAAGTAATTCTTGGAATTATTACATAACAACTGTCATGAATAAGGATATCCAATTTATCAAATCATACTTACAAACATTGCTCAATAACGGTGAATTTTTAGATCATGATGAAACTAAATTAAGAGATATTTTATATTCTGAAGCATTCCCTTTCATTGAAAGAGATTTGACAATTACTCCTGATTATTTTGGTGATTCAACAATAACAAGAACAAATTATGATTTTATCTTAGAGTTTAGAGAATTGGGGAATGTCTTTGAATTTACAAAGAATACTGAATATGAAATCATTCATACTCTAACTTTAGTAGCCGATTTCAGTGATATTTCTGAATGGCAAAATATTTACAATTTAATGCAAAATGAATTGTATGGTATGAAGATAAGGCTCGTAACTTTGACTGATCCAAAAGATAAGAATTGGATAAAATTACAAGATTTAGTACTTGGTGATCAGGAGACATTTTTGAATTATATTGAACAGAAATCAAGTAAAACAAAATCTAAAAAATTAGTTAAACAAACTGTTGATTTTTCTAATTGGTTATTGGATTTGTCATATCCACAATTACAATCCACTAGATTTACCGTCTTGAATGGTAGATTTTTAAACTTAGATAATATGCCTGAAAATATTAGTAAACAATTATGGTTTAACTTTATGAAATATGAAAGTTTTAAGACATTACAAGGGATTGCAGCTTTAAATATTGCTTTGAGATTCCAGGAACAAGAGATGATACCTATGCAAACAATGGAAGATATCATCTCTTATTTGTCTTTTTATTCTCACAAGGATTTGGCACAAGGTAAGGAAACTCATAGACAAGGTATTCATTATTCTGCTGAAACAGTTCAAGTTAGACAGCCTGTAAATAAGATTCTTTCATATATTGAAGCTGAAAAGAATTTTGATTTATTTTTAAATTCAAAAAATTTCCAAAAGGAAACTATTTTCAAACCTATTGATATAACTTTAGTTATCGATCCTATCGATGAAGTTTCATCTAAGATTATTGATGCTGTCAAGTTTTTAAAACCATTGAAGAAGCTGTTAAATTTACAAATTTTGTTACTTCCAACTTTAGATTTGGGTATATTTCCAAGACAAACTCTGTTTGTAAACGGGAGAGAATTAGAATTAATAAAATTTGACAACAAAAATGATTTTGAGATTACAAAAATTCCCGAAATACAATCCTTAGAGAGCCATAAATCTGATAATACAGATGTACTTATTAATGGTGAAGCATATATTCAAAAAACTTTGAAAGTAACTAGAGGATCATCAAGAATAGTTGTTGAAACAGATGTTAGTAATGTTTGCGTTAAAATTGTTACAGATAATGAAGATGAAGAAGAAATTACAAGATTCAGTTCCATGTCAACTTTTGGTTATTCTTTATTCAAAGTGAATGCTAATGAGACAAGATTATTGAAATTTGTGTCTTGTGATTCTAATTATAAAGTTACTGAATTTTCTTTAGATATTAACTCTGATTTTTCTGCATGGAGCAATTTCAAAGTGTCAGATTTATTAGAAAGAAATGTTTTAATTCATATTGAGGAAGTCGAGAAAGAAGAAGAAGCAAAAGAAAAAGAAGAAAAAAATTTAACAACTTATTCTCTTTCTGTATTGACAATATTGAATAATCCTGAAGATTTGACTAAGCTAAAGATACTATTTAGAAATAAGAAAAATAAATATTATGTTTGGAATTCCAAAGGTTCTAATTTATCAAGAGAAGATATTGAAAAAAGTGTTCCAGAAGGATATGATTGTGAAGTTATAAATGCTGAATGGGCTTCTTGGATGAGACCAACAAATATAATTAAAAATCAATTAAATTATGCAAAATACATGCTAGTTGATTTATTACTTCCTCTTTCAGTTGATAAGCTTGTTTTTATAGATTTAAATGATGATAAGAATGAAAACTGGTTAAACATTGTTGAGCAAGGTGACATAGATATGATTATGGATAGTGATAAAGATGATTTCATTTTAGGTTTAATACCTCATGATGAAACAGATGATTCATATTGGAAAACTGAAGAGTACTTTAAAGAATTTATGAAAACACATAATCTAGAAGACTATTACCAGACTAAAAATTATATCATGTCTTTAAAAAATTATAGATTGCATAACACTGGTGATGTTTTAAGAGTGCATTACCAAAGATTAACTACTGATGTAAATTCATTAAAACAGTTTGATGAAGCTTTGATTAATAATGTTCAACCACAATTGAGTATTACCAAAATACAATTCCATTCACTGATTGACAAAGAATATGATTTAGATGAATTGTAAATATATATATAATTTTTAACTATTAAAATTAACTCACTATATTTACTAGCATATCATTTAAACAAAATATGTATCTTTTAAACCATATATTACTCTTTGTATCTTTTTTATACGGTGTTAAAATCGGGTATCAGGGATATAAAAAAAAAAAAAATGGTGTATTTAAATTTTTGTGGCTAAATTTTTTTTTTTTCAAACCTTAAGAAAAAATCAAAAAAAAAGTATTAAAAAAATTTTTTTTTTTCCCGAATACAGTAACTGAAAGGAAGTTAAAATCAGTGAAAAATTTCAACTCTTTTTTATTTTTGTTTAAATTATTTTTAGTCATCTCCGTTTTGAATGAAAAAATGAAAAACAATACAACGATAAATCTTAAAAGTAACCAATATACAAATTTCGAGAGCATAAAGCAACAATAATATTAAAAAAAACTTTATATAACAATTTTTGATATCTGATTAAAGAATAAACGATAATTTTTTTTTTTTTTAACGCAAACGTAAATAATGAGTCACAACAATACTTCTCAAGATAATAACAACATTGATAGTGATATACAAGAGAGTGTAAATGAAAATATTGTTTTTACTCCAAATAATAACAATACTCAAAGAAACAATTTAGAAAGTTTTAAATATAACCCTATCTTACCTAAACTGGTTATGATTCCTGTAACTAAGCCAACAAATTTAAATATCTATAACTATAATAATGATCAAACAGAAAAAATAGAAGTTAAGGAGGAACAAATAAAACAAAACAATACATCTGATTTGCATCTTTCTTTAAAAAATCATTCTAAAGAAATTCCACAACATCAACAACAATTATTATCTTCTTCTATGACAACAGTTTCACCTGCTTCAGAAAGAGAAGCACAAAAGTTGGCTTGTAATAATTGTAGAGCAAGAAGAACTAAATGTGACAGAAAGGAGCCTTGTGGAAGATGTGAATCTAGAAACTTGGTATGTGAAACTTCTTCTTTAGACTTGAGAAAAAAAAGAGTTAGAGCAATTGATGTTGATAAGTTGGAGAGAAGAATCAAAGAGTTAGAAAACTTATTAGCACTAAAAATGGGTCAAAGTATTGTTGCTGATGGAAATGAAACTAATCCTAATATTAACAACATGAATCATGAAACTTTTGTAAGCAAACTGGAAAATAATGTAACTTCTTTTTATAATCCTTCCAAAGATGAAAATATTATCAAATCGATTAAAAATTTTTTCCAATTTTTATATCCTGGATTAACCATGTTTATTCATAGAGAATCATTTTTGCATTCATTTTTTAATGAATATAGCAGTAATTATAAGGAGAGTAAATATTGCTCTATTGAATTAGTTTATGCTGTGGCTGCTTTAGGCTCTCAATTAAGTGATGATTTAAAACAATTTTCAGAAAAATATTTCACAATGGCAAAAGAAGGTGTTTTACAAAATAGAGTTTTCCCTAAAAATACATCCAATTGTGTTTCTTTGATCACATCTGTACAAACTTTGTTGGCATTATCCCTTTATGAATTGGGAAATGGAAACTTTGGACAAAGTTTTTATCTTTCCGGCATAGCTTTCAGAATTGGATTTGACATGTCTTTCCAGTTAGAACCTACTGCTTGGTTTAATTTGAAGTTTTACTCTGGTGATCAACCAAGTATGGGCTTTGAAAGCAATAGTACTATTACCAAAGAAGATATTGAGATTAGGTCTAGAATTTATTGGGGTTGTTATTTAACAGATCATTTTATTTGCCTTGTTCTAGGTAGAAATCCTACTTTATTCTGTTTCAACTCAACAATTAAAGATTCTATCGAAATGTCTGAAACAGAACAAACAGAAGATTTTAAATTTCAAAGTAAACATACTTTACTAGTATCTATTCCTCTAAAGCAGCTGATAATTTTGTCTAGAATTGTTGAGATCTTTACAAAAGGTTTCTTTATTGAACCTAATATTAGTAGAGACAAAAAATTACATTATTTAGCTAAATTTAATGAGAAATTGGAAATTTGGAAGTCTTCTTTGCCAGGTTTTTTGAAATGGGATCAATTTTCTTTGAATGATCCAAGCTATTCATCTGATCCAACAGTTACTTATTTTTGGTACCATTATTACATTATTGTTTTAACTTTCAATAAACCTTATGTTGAAGAGAACTCAACTGTTATAAGAAATACATTGAATTCCTTGCAAATAATGTTAACAAACTTTGTAAATCACTATGATAAGTTTAATTTGTATCAATTATTTGCTGTTTCTATTGCATCAAATATTTTAGCTAAATTCAAAAATATTGCAAAGACTTCTGATTTGATTCAATATGTTGATGATAAAATTTATTTTTTCAATACTATTTTAAAGAAAATGAGTAAGTCTTATGGATTTGCTACAAAACTTGTAGAAACAAATGTTTATGATGATATGTTTAATGCTAGTGACACAAGTAGTAGTAACACTGATGTTAGTATTGTATATTCCAAATATTCTCAACATGTATCTCAACATAATGATTCAAATTCGTTTATTGAACCAAGTCAAAACATTAGAACTAATAATTTTATTTTTAATACAAGATCCCCTGAAGCTACAACATCAAGAGTTCAAAATTTGCGATCTCCAATTGAGCATGTTTTGGAACAGCAGCCCAGAAGAAAAAGAAGAAAACAATCATATAATAATAATAATGCAAATAATCATTTTGAATCCAATAATGCAATTTTATCTATGTTATTGAACAATCAATATAACACTGATGTTGATGATTTGACCTCTTTATTGCTAAAAAATACTGATAAACCTATTACAGCAAATGAAATTAATCAAAATGATTCTTTGAAATTTATTAATGTTAATCAACAAATTGAGCATAATGATGATTCCAGTAAACATAAATATAATACACCTCAATCAATATTTGGAAATTCTAGTTCTAAAAAAAGAATGTCACAAAATGAACATCAAACCAAATCCTTGTTTTCAAAACCTCCACAAGAATTGATTAACAACATTAAGCATACAAATGATTTCTCATTTAATGTAGAAGTTGATGAAATTATTAAAAAAATGTTTACAGATGATGATCCTGAATTTGAAAAGTTCATGAACCCTGCACACAGTTTATAAAACATAAATATATATAAAAAAGTAAAATAGGATAGACACTTACATGAAATTAATTTTATATTTTCTATTATCATTATTATTATATATATTTTTTTTAATTTAATTTTTCTTCTTCTAATTCTGTATCACTACTACAACTTTTTTCCTCTTCTTCTTCTTCATCTTTGTAATCATAAATTTCTAATATTTTTTTGTTGAATACTTCTGCTCTACCCCAAATTTCAGCAGCAGCCCAATTTAACGGTGAGTCATTATTGGGATCACCCAAAAGAACTTGCAAACTAATCAATACTGTTCTAATATTATAAACAGCAGACCAATTATTTTTCAAAATATCTAAACAAACATTTCCATTAGAATCAATATTTGGATGAAAAGTTTTAGTTATAAATTTTACTAAAGGTGGTTTATAAGGATATGTTGTTGGAAAAGTTAGACTTACTTTAAATTTCAAATTAGCATAAGGCGTTTTTGATGGACCTGTTATAGTTGCTGTCCAAATAGTTAAAGAATCATCTGATGATGGAAAAGCAGATATTCCAGGAGGGGATGGTGTTGTTATTTGATTGTAAAGTTCTGTTTGAAGTCTTTGTATATAGTTTGTATTTGATTTTGTTGAAATTGCCATTAGAATAATAATAATATGTATTGGGGATATTAAAGAAGCTCTTTTTTTTATTTTGAAATTTAAAAAAACTTGAGTTTGCTAAAATATTATATATGTATTAAATTCTGCATTTGTTTGTGTCTGTTTCATTCTTTCTCTCAATATATATTATATTGTTTATATTTCCTATTTAGGATTTGATTAAACCTATGACTCAAAAAAGTGTCTTCGGATATACCGTTATCGAGAAAAAAAAAAAACTTTCTAGGACAAATTTTTACGATGGCTCTTAAAAAACAAATTGTGAAGATGAGAAAATTTTTTTTGTTCTTGTTTAATGACAAAACATTTCATCTAATTCAAAAATGATATATTTTTTTTCTAAACATATTGATACAAGAAGTAATATACCAAAGAAAACATATATATATTTTTTTAAAAAAATAATAAATAAAAACTTATATATAAATATTTATTTCAAAAGTGTTTTCTTTAAAAATTTTTAAAAAACCAAACTTTACATTTATTTATAAAATGAGTGATCCTAACTTCGGTAACAAAACTTATTGGACTGCTTCTAAAGTCAGATCCACTTTCTTAAACTACTTTAAAGAAAAACATAACCATACTTATGTCAAATCAGCTCCAGTTATTCCATTTGATGATCCAACTTTGTTATTTGTTAATGCTGGTATGAACCAGTATAAATCTATTTTTTTGGGTACTGTTGATCCATCCAATGAACTTTTTTACAATTTGAAAAGAGCTGTTAATTCTCAAAAATGTATTAGAGCTGGTGGTAAACACAATGATTTAGAAGATGTTGGTAAAGATTCTTATCATCATACTTTCTTTGAAATGTTGGGTAACTGGTCCTTTGGTGATTACTTTAAAAGAGAAGCTATCACTTACTCCTGGGATTTGTTAACTAATGTTTATGGTATTCCAAAAGAATGTTTATATGTAACTTATTTTGAAGGTGATGCTAAGAATGGTTTAGAAGCGGATTTGGAAGCTAAACAAATTTGGGAAGACGTTGGTGTCTCACCAGACCACATTTTACCAGGTAACGCCAAAGACAACTTTTGGGAAATGGGTGACCAAGGTCCATGTGGTCCATGTTCTGAAATCCATTATGATAGATTAGGTTTGAAATTAAAAAGAAATGCTTCTTCTTTAGTTAATGAAGATGATCCTGATGTATTGGAAATCTGGAACAATGTCTTTATTCAATACAACAGAGATCCAAGTGGTGAATTGAAACCATTACCAGCCAAGCATGTTGATACTGGTATGGGTTTTGAAAGATTAGTTTCTGTTTTACAAGATGTTAGATCTAATTATGATACTGATGTTTTTATTCCATTATTCAAAAAAATTCAAGAAATTACTGGTTGTAGACCTTATACCGGTAAATTTGGTGCTGAAGATGCTGATGGTATTGATACTGCTTACAGAGTTTTGGCTGATCATGTTAGAACTTTAGTCTTTTCCTTAGCTGATGGTGGTGTTCCAAATAATGATGGTAGAGGTTATGTTTTAAGAAGAATTTTGAGAAGAGGTGCTAGATATGTTAGAAAGTATATGAACTATGAAATTGGTTCTTTCTTCTCCAAGTTAGCTCCAACTTTAATTGAACAAGTTAAAGATATTTTCCCAGAAGTTGAAAAAGATACTGCTTATTTGTTTGAAATTTTGAATGAAGAAGAAGTTTCTTTTGCCAAGACTTTAGATAGAGGTGAAGTTTTATTTGAAAAATATGCCAAAGTTGCTAAAACCACTAATGAAAAAATCTTGAATGGTAGTAACGTTTGGAGATTATATGATACTTTTGGTTTCCCAGTTGATTTAACAAGATTAATGGCTGAAGAAAATGGTTTAAAGATTGATGAAGAAGGATTTGAAATTGCCAAAAAAGAATCTTATGAAGCTTCCAAGAAAGGTGGTAAGAATAAAGATACCAGTTTATTGAAATTAGATGTTCATGCTATCTCTCATGTTTCTAATGATTTGAACTTACCAAAGACTGATGATTCCTTCAAATACGGATTAGAAAATGTCAACTCTGAAGTTTTAGCCATTTATGATGGTCAAAACTTTAATGATGAAATTTCTGAAGTTGGTAAACAATATGGTATAATTTTAGACAAGACTCCATTTTATGCTGAACAAGGTGGTCAAGAATATGACACTGGTAAATTAGTTATAGACGGTGAAACTGAATTCAATGTCACTAATGTTCAAGTCTATGGTGGTTATGTTTTACATACAGGTCAATTAGTTGAAGGTTCTTTAAAACTAGGATCTAAAGTCATTTCTTCTTATGATGAATTGAGAAGATTCCCATTAAGAAATAATCACACAGGTACCCACATGTTGAATTTTGCTTTGATGACTACTTTAGGTAATGATGTTGATCAAAAAGGTTCTTTAGTCTCCCAAGAAAAATTAAGATTTGATTTTTCTCAGAAGAAAGCTTTATCATTTGAAGAATTGGTTAAAGTTGAAGATATTGTTAATGAACAAATCAAACAAAACATGCAAATCTACTACAAGGAAGTTTCATTAGATTTAGCCAAAAGAATTTCTTCTCTAAGAGCTGTATTTGGTGAAACTTACCCAGACCCAGTTAGAGTCGTCTCTGTTGGTAAACCAGTTGAAGATATGCTTGTGAACCCGGAATCTGAGGAATGGAAGAACTACTCTGTTGAATTCTGTGGTGGTACTCATGTTGCTAAGACTGGTGAAATCAAGCAATTTGTTATTATTGAAGAATCTGGTATCGCTAAAGGAATTAGAAGAATTGTTGCTGTTTCCGGTTCTGAAGCTTTGGAAGTTCAAAGATTGGCCACTGAATATGATGCCCATTTAGATTCAGCTTCAAAAATGCCAACTTCTCCTGAAAAAGAAAAGAAATTAAAAGAATTAGGTGTCGCATTAAAAACTTTACAAATATCAACAATTCAAAAACAAAATTTGGTAACCAAATTCAACACTATTGAAAAAATCATGAAGGATGAATTGAAATTGAAAGCTAAGAAGGATACTCAATTAGTCTTAGATTTAGTCTCTAAACATTTCACTGAAAATGAAGAAGTCAATTATTTTGCTGCTCATGTTGATATTCCAACTAACTCTAAAGCTATCACTGAAGCTATCAATGTTTTGAAGAAGAATAAAAGTGAAAAGGTTTTGTATTTAATTACTGGTAATGAAGAAAACAAATTAGGTCATGCTTGTTATGTTCCAGATTCTTTATTAGAAACTGTTAAACCACAAGATGTTACTGCTAAATCTTCTGAATTGATTGGTGGTAAGACCGGTGGTAAAGGTAACATTGTCCAAGGTAATGGTTTAAAGTTAAGTGAAGTTGAAAAAGCTGTTGAAGCTGTTAATGAATTATTAGCTTCCAAGTTAACTATTTAAATTCAATATCATTAAGAGAAATCTTTTCAACATATAGATATTTTATATAATTTTAATATTAATATTAAATAAATAAAGAATAATAATACTAATAAACATATTGATGTTTTGCTTAGATAATATATATAATCATTTTTTGTCCGATTTTTTAGCTCTTAATTAATTAAATATATAAAAAGATATTATATCCGACTATGTTGAGAGCGGAGGTAACATAAGCTTTTTTTTTATGCAAAAAAAATAAAAAATTAAAAAAAAATCATTGACTAATCAAAAGAACTTTTTGTTGTATTGTGTTTTTAATGTTTAAAATTAGAATCGCTAACGTTTGTTGTGATTGTTATAATTTTTTTTACTGTAAAAAACATCAAAATCAAAAGAAATGTATACTAATATAGATATTATAATTACCCCAGAAAGAATTAATAATCATTGAATTGAATATTAATAACAGAGAGTTGTTTAAAAAAAAAATTTTTTTTCCTTTTATAATTTTAATTTTTCAACCAAGACTGTTTTATTAAATCATTATTTTTTAAAAAAACCACTAAAGTTACTACAATTTCATTTATTTAGTTCGTTTTATTACATTCATTTTTAGATTTAAATAATATCTTTACCATATAAATCAAACAAAATGGATACATCGATTGGATCTCCAGAGAGTGAAATCAAAAGAAGAAGAAGACATAGACAAATTTTGTCTTGTAAAATTTGTAAAACTAAAAAAATTAAATGTGAACAAGAAACAGATGAAGATGTTTTGAAAAATTATTCAGCAATTGAAAAAGCTAATGGGATTCCTTGTAAACAATGTATTAAAAGAGGTTGCGCGTGTGAATATTTTCAAAAAATTGATACAAAGAAAGAGTTATTGCAAAAACAAAGAATTAAAAGAAAAGAAGAAAGACTTGCTAAATTACAATCAAAAAATAATGGTGATGATAGTAATAAAATAAAAAAAACAAGGAAACCACGAAAAAAAAACTCTGAACAAGTTAATATTTCAGAAGAAAATATTGCTGGTTCATCAATAATAAAAAATCAAAAAGAGAATAATGATTTTAATTCTAATAATTATAATACCAATCCTGCTTCTACACTTAATAATTTTATACTGCCAAACAGAGGACAACCCTCAGCTGAAGATATAATGGCACATACAAAAAATAATGGGACTACTAACAATAATAATAATAATTTACCTATATTACCTTCTGCACAAGAATTGCTGAATTATGGAATGGCTACTAATTCTCTTGCTAATGTTCCTGGTATGCCATTAGGATCTAATATGATGATTCCATCAGTTGCATCACCACAGCCTTCATTGACAGGAAATACAAATCCTACCTTAAAAGATTTAGCAAATGTTGTTAGCAATGATATTAATAGAAATAGACAATCTTTGACCAATGGTATTCCTCAGCAAGGGTACTTCTCGAAAGGATTGCCCAATCCTATGTCTCCAAACAGTATTCACAATAACAATAATAATAGTATTAACATTGGCTTGAGTAATAGTTATAATCATGTTCATCAACATTCTATTGTTACTCCTTATCAGCAAAGGAGACACATACATGAAACTCACCAACCACCAATGCATCCATTGAATTCTTCCCATAAGTTAGCAAGTAGTTTTATCCAAAGAACACCATCAATATCTTCCCCTCCACAAGCTTCAATAATGAAAAACAATCAACAATTACCACAAAAAATGCAATCTCCAATAGAAATAAATAATATTTTAAAACCATTATCTATTTCCCCCTCTGGAATACAACAACAAGGATCTGCTTCCGCCACTGGAATAAATCAGCTACCAGCAATACAAAACTCTCCATTACTACAGAATCAATCTCAATCAGCTGTTTCCACTCCATCTTTTACCGAAAAGTATTTTGCCTTTCCAACATCACATTTATTAGAAAATCCAATCAGAAAATTGGATTTACATAGTATTCAAAATGAAGCTGTATTTTCATGTTCTGCCATATCAGTAAGACCATGGTTTGAGCAATCTAAACTTGTCAAAAAACATAAGGCATTGTTTGATAATTTGAAAGAAAAATCACATGAAAGAAGAGATAAAGAAAATGGTAGTGGAATTGGATCTATCAAAAAAGATAGAATGCTATTATTAAATAATATAGGTGCTGGTGGAGGAAACCTTTGGGATGAAATAGCCAAAATATTGCCTCCAATGCATGTTTTCAGAGAGATCATTGTAACTTATTTCAATAGCAATCTTCATTTTTACATAAGAATTTTGGATAGAGTTTCTATATTTGGAATTTTGGATAAATATTTTGAAGTTGAAAATCAAGAAGATGAGGAAAAGAATTCTCAAAATAATATTGATAGTAAAGACCCAAGCGAGATAAATGACAAAATTCTTGGTTTCAAAATAAGTCCTAGTGATAATTTTTTTAACATTGGTATTGTTCTTCAAATTTATAGAATTGTTATGGCTAACCAATTGACAGAAAGGGAAGATGATTTATTTAGACAAATGGAGATTAACTTGAATGGATTATCTTCTGGTTATATTTGGTCTTTTTCAAAACTACAATTTTCATTGTTTTGCTATATGCAGAGACATTTGAATTTGGGATTGTCAGATTTTGGATTTAATTTTAAGATTCTTGCTGAGCATATTGCTTCAAGCTGTTTGAAAACTGGATTAAACAAAGGTGTTCATAAATTTATTACTGCTAACAATAAAATTCCAGAATGGATTTTGAGAAACTTATACTTGTGGGCCCACTATTTTGATTTAATTCATGCCTTGGAAGGTGGTTCACCATTAATAATTCCATTTGATCCTATAGTAGAAGAGCAAGAATTGAAATGCAGTGAAAGAGGAAGAGATGGTTTAATAAGAAGATTTTTATTACTAGGAAGAAAAATTTTAAATGCTTTATATGAACCATATGGTAGACCAGATATTGAAGGAATGCTTGACAAAATTGACGAATTTGAACGTTTAGAACTTCTACCAATGAGTTCATACTGTAATCTCTCAACAATCAATAATGTAGATTTGTTTGATTATTTAATTTTGATTCCATTAATGAATATCAAATTGACATTGCACATGCTTCGTTATTTTATTGTCAGCAATGAAAATGATATAAAGGAAAAGCATGAACAGGATAAAACCAGTACTGAGCCAGCATATTTTTTTGGTATGTGTTTTTCCATTTTAGCTATTATAATTGTTCTTAGAGAACAATGGCAACATACTTTGCAGAATAAAGAGTCAATATTGACTTTTAAAGAGCCATTGCCCATAAATGTTGATCATCTTTCTTATTTCCATTCACTAGCTGTTCAAAGAGATTTAATTGATAAAGTCGGTATCACATTCTATGAAATGTTGTATCAATTGAGAAACAAAAATCGTTCTGAGTCACCTGCACCTGATACTGAAATTAACTCTAATTACAGTTGTGATGATATTTTATCATGTTTAATATCCCTTGTTTTAGTTAAACAACCTCTACCAATGGATTTAAAACTAAAAGATGACGATTTGTTAAAAAGTTTTTTGATTCTTGTTGAAAGGTTTTATAAAGTTGACAGCTTTGGAAATGAAAAACAACCTAATATTCATATTAAGGAATTTGAAACAATCTTTAGAAACATTTACACTGGGAATGGCAATTTAGAAGCAGCCTTGACACCAAGGATTATTTTAGATCCAAATCAAAATGGTAACAATGAAGTTTACAATAATATCCCAACTAATAATGTTGATTCTGTTGGGACAATTGGAGGAATTTGGCAAAAACCATCAGAAGAAATGTACAATAATAATAATAATGGTAATCCTCCAATTCCGCCTGTATGGAGTGAAGATGATGTCAATGTTTTACAATTATTTGATGTTGATTTCACAACTTTCTTGACTCCATTTTTATAAATATAAAAGACTCTTTATATTAATTTATTATTATTTTTTTTTAAATAATAAATATTAATTAAAACATATTCATTAAAGAGATAAAACAAAAATAAACAAATGAATATATGTATATATATGAATAAAAATTAATCAATGTAAGAGACATTTAAAAAATCAAAAAATAAAACATGTTAGTTTTCTTTAAAAAAATCTACTATAGCTTTCATAACTATAACCTGTTTAATCAGTTTCATCTTCACTATCACTGGCATAAACTATCTCTTCACCTTCATTATTTTCCATTTTGCTTAATTCCAAGTCTTTATGCGCACTTTCATTATCCTTGCTAATTTCTTCATCAAATACTATTTTTTTATTTGAAACTACAGCTAAATTTTCTACTCTGTTTTTATCTTCAAGCTCCTCAGTTAATATTAAAGAACCTTCAATAGAAACCATTTTACCATTAGTCTTGACTTGTTTCACCTTAATATCTATCTTTTTACCATTAATTCTTTCACCATTTCCGTCTACCCAGTAGCCCAAATTTTTATTAATATTATCATCACCATTATCTTCACCATCACCCTCTTCAGAATCATCTTCTTCATATTTATATTCCCAGTTGTTTGGTATTTCTTGTAGTTTGATAAAACAATTGAACAAATCAAGGATCAAACAACCAATATGAGATTCAGATTGAATGAATGGATAACCTTGAATTATATCATTTCTCTTTGGAGCCCAAATTATGAAATCAACAGTACAGTACAAAAATATATATGGAGTTTCATAGTTGACTTTCAATAAATCTTGTTCAATAACAATGTTTTCAAAACCAATGACTATACCATTGATATTGTTGTCATACTTCATAATTTTGTTGTTTAAATGTTGGTTAATAATACCTTCAACTGGATTGTTCAAATACATTGGTGCTAGAGATAAATATAGTCTAGTAGTAACTTTTGAAAACAAAGATACTGGTTCAGCATCTTTAGTAAAATTTTTACTCTTTCTACAAGTTTTTTTCAAAGTCTTGTTAATGAAATTCAATGCTTTCAATTCATTGAAAGAGTAGCCACTTGTATCGAGTTGTCTCTTACGTTCAGTAATACCAGTTGTATTAGACATATTTGTTATAGTTAAATGTTTTTTTTAATAAAAAAGAGAAATATGGTTTATATTAAAAATTGATTTTATTAAATGTTAATATAACTGTATTTATTTTGTTTTAGATGCTTTACAAACAAAAGAGTTTAAAAAAAAAATTTTTTTAAATTTTTTTTGCAATAAGTTTTGATTTTTTTTTTTTTAAAAGTTTAGTTTTGCAAATTCCCTTTTTAAGACATGGTTAAAAAAAAAATCTAAAAAAAAAAAGAAAAAGAAAAGTTAATAGATGTTATCATGTGATATATTATTGCTTTTTTTTTTTAATTTTTTTAACATTTCCAAAAAAGGAAACTGACATTTTTTTTTTTGATCATTTTTTGAGTAATTTTTTTTTTCCTTGTATGAATAAAATCTCCGATAGCATATCCAAAGAGGCCAAAAATACATAGGTTAAAAAAAAAAAATTTTTCAAAGCTAAAAAAAATTATGAAAATTCATTTTACACTATTCAACACTTTTTAATAATTGTTAAATATTAATGTTTAAATTGAATAAAAAATAATTGCTTTAACCAATTTGTGTGTTTTTTCATTTATTAAAAAAAAATATATATATATATATATTTAATTTATTGAGCAAACAAAAACAAAATGGCTAAAAAAGGAGGTAAAAAAAATACAGCTTCCAGTTGGGAAGATGATGAAGATTTATACATGGAATCTGCCGCTGAAGAAGTTACTAATCAATCTGTAGCTACTGAAGAGTCTAATCCATCTGCTGAACCAGAAGCTTCAACAACTGCTGTTGAAGAAGAAAAAGAAACTTCTACTGCTCCAACTGTTGCTAGTGCAGTTGAAGAATGGAATCCAGATGAAGATGATTTCATGTCCACTTTGAAAAAAAGTAAAAAAAACAAACAAAAGAAACAAGAAGAGGAAGAAAAGACTACTGCTTCTACTGGTAAACCAGTTTTAAAGAGTAAGAAAGAAAAAGAAAGAGAGAAAAAAGAAAGAGAAAAGCAAAAGAAAAAAGAACAACAAGCTAAAAATAAGAACAACAAAGCTAATACTCCTTCCCCAGCTGTTGATGAGACATCAGAAGAAAAACCAAAAGAAGTTAAAAAAGGTGAAGAAGAACCAAAGTCTAATGCTGAAACTAAAACTGCTGCTTCTAAAAAGAAAAAAGCTCCTGCTGGTTTAGCTGCTTTAAGAAAGCAATTGGAACTACAAAAACAACAAGAAGCTGAATATCAAAGACAACTAGAAGAAGAAGCTAAGTTAGAAGAAGAAAAGATTTTAGCTGATGAAAAGGCTAAAGAAGATGAAGCCAAGAGAGCTGAAGAAAAGAAGGAACAACAAAGATTGAAAAAAGAAAAATTAAAAGCTGAAGGTAAATACTTGACTAAGAAACAAAAAGAAGATAAGAAATTGATGGAAAGAAGAAGAGCTGCTTTGTTGCAATCTGGTAATATCAAAGTTGCTGCTTTTGAAAAGCAAAAGCAAGCTAATTGTGATGCTGAAGAACCAATGAAAAAGAAGAAACCAGTTTATGGTAAAAAGAAGAAACAAGAAGTTAAACAAGAAGAAGTTGTTGTTGAAGAAAAGAAGGATGTCGAAGAAGATGTTGTTGATGATTGGGAAGCTTTATTATCAGATGATGATGAACCACAAAATGAAGAACAAGAAGAACAACAACAACAACAACAACAAGAAACAGTTAAAGAAGATGAAGAACAAGAAGAAGAAATTCCTCCTGTTGTTGAAGAAACATTTGTTATTGCAGAAGTTGTTGCTCCACCAGCTAGTGTTTCTAAGTCATCAAAAAAACAATATGATTTAAGATCTCCTATTTGTGTTATTCTAGGGCACGTCGATACTGGTAAAACTAAACTTTTGGATAAGATTAGACAAACAAATGTTCAAGGTGGTGAAGCTGGTGGTATTACCCAACAAATTGGTGCTACCTACTTCCCTGTCTCTGCTATTAAACAAAAGACTGCAGTAATGACCAAATATGAAGACGTTTCTTTAGATGTTCCAGGTTTGTTAATTATTGATACACCAGGTCACGAATCTTTCACCAATTTGAGATCTAGAGGTTCTTCTCTATGTAACATCGCTATTTTAGTTATTGATATTATGCATGGTTTAGAACAACAAACTATTGAATCCATTAGATTGTTAAGAGACAGAAAGGCTCCATTTGTTGTTGCTTTAAACAAGATTGATAGATTATTCGGTTGGGAAAGTGTTCCAAATGATTCCTTCAGAGATTCTTTGAAAAGACAAAAGAAATCTGTTAGACAAGAATTTGAAACAAGAATGGACAATATTAAAGTTCAATTAGCTGAACAAGGGTTGAACTCTGAATTATATTTCAACAATAAAAACATGGCTAAATATGTTTCTATTGTTCCAACTTCTGCTGTTACCGGTGAAGGTGTTCCTGATTTATTGTGGTTAGTTCTTGAATTGACTCAAAAAAGAATGTCTAATCAATTGAAATATGTTTCCGACACTATTGAAGCTACTGTTCTTGAAGTTAAAGTCATTGAAGGTTTGGGTACTACTATTGATGTTATCTTGTCTAACGGTAAGTTAAGAGAAGGTGATAGAATTGTTATTTGTGGTTTGAATGGACCAATCGTTACCAACATTAGAGCTTTATTGACTCCACAACCAATGAGAGAAATGAGAGTTAAAAGTGAATATGTTCATCACAAGGAAGTCTCTGCTGCTTTAGGTGTTAAGATTGCTGCTAATGATTTAGAAAAGGCCGTTTCTGGTTCCAGATTATTAGTTGTTGGTGAAGATGATGATGAAGAAGATATGATGGATGAAGTTATGGATGATTTAACTGGTTTGTTAGACTCTGTTGATAAGACTGGTAAAGGTGTTGTCGTCCAAGCTTCTACTTTAGGTTCTTTGGAAGCCTTGTTAGATTTCTTGAAGGATATGAAAATTCCTGTTCTTGCTGTTGGTTTAGGTCCTGTTTACAAAAGAGATGTTATGAAATGTTCTACTATGTTGGAAAAAGCACCAGAATTTGCTATTATGCTATGTTTCGATGTCAAGATTGATAAGGAAGCTGAACAATATGCTGAAGAACAAGGTGTTAAGATCTTTAATGCTGAAATCATTTACCACTTGTTTGACTCCTTCGTTGCATACCAAAAAGAAATGGATGAAAAGAAGAGAGAAGAATACTCTACTCAAGTTGTCTTCCCATGTGTTCTGAATACTATCCAAATTATTAACAAGAGAGGTCCAATGATTATTGGTGTTGATGTTGTTGAAGGTTCATTGAGAATTGGTACTCCAATTTGTACAGTTAAATATGATCCAGAAACTAAACAAAAACAAACTTTGATTTTAGGTAGAGTAGCATCTTTGGAAATTAACCATGAATCTGTCACTGAAGTTAAGAAGGGACAAACCGGTGCTGGTGTTGCAATGAGATTGGATGATCCTTCCTCTCAACAACCTATTTGGGGTAGACATGTTGATGAAAAGGATGTCTTATATTCACATATCACAAGAAAGAGTATAGATACTTTGAAAGATCCACTATTCAGAGACCAAGTTCCAAAATCTGACTGGTTATTGATCAAGAAGTTGAAACCAACTTTCCAAATTGATTAATAGTATATTATTATATGTATATATATATAGTTTAAAAGCGATAAGTATTACTAATGTATATACAATGTTTAAAGATGATCATGCTAATATAAAAGAAAACGTTAAAACTTATTATTTACAAACAGGAAAAAATATATATAATGATTAAATATTTCAAAAAAAAAAAAATTTAATTAAAATGAAAAAAAAGTATAATTGTAAACAAAAATATTTTATTAAATTAATTATGTTTTTTTTTTTCATATTTATAATATTTTAATAAATACCTAAAAACCAGACACTTAGATTTAATATTTTTATAATTATTGTTTTTCTTTTTTTTATTTAAAAATATGTTGTTTTTATATAATCATTTTATAAATTTTTTCTTTTTTTTAATTTAAGCTTTGGCCATAATATCAAAGGAACCAGTACCTACATTAGACAACTTACCCAAAACTAATCTTGCTGATGGAGAATTCAAATCTTCTCTGTCACCATCTAGAACAGCTTTGGTTAAGAAACCACAAGTAGTTTCATAAGACATTTTCATTAATGAGGAAGTAGAAGTTTCCATACCTTGTCTGTTGAAAGCTAAATAATTACCTTGTCTAGTCATCATATCAGCAATCAAATCCAAATGTCTGAAGGAGACAGAAATAGCATAGGTGGAGAAAACGTTATTGATTTCATTGACAATAGTGTTTCTAGCTGCTTCAACACCATAAGTTCTTAAAACAGCAGCAACATCATTAGATCTAATACCATTAACATCAATGAAAGCTTCATGTTCCCACATAGCTTGGAAATTGACACCTTCAGTAGTTAAACTTCTGTTTTTACCATCTTGTTTAGGGAAAACACATCTACCAATGTTTGGAATTTCTCTGATAACACACTTCTTACAAATCTCTTCAACAATATTAACCATCAATAATTTTTCAGTATCAGCAGATAGTTCAATCTTGAACTCACACCATCTACCATTCTTATCGTCAAAGTTATATTTAGTAACATATCTACCAGCAGTAATAACTGAAGATTGTCTGTCTAATTGCAATTGAGTCATGTCATCAGAAGAGGAAGAAAATTCTTTCTTACCTGTATCCATATCAACATCAGAATCGGAGTTTCCTGAAGCAGAGTCTTCAGAATCTTCATCATCGATATCAGACTTTTCAGCATTTCTCATAGTATCCAATTCATCTTCATCTGGATCATCGTAATTTGAAGCAGCCTTAGATTTCTTTTTACCCAATTCTTCTTCATCTGCATCTTCATCACCGTCCATAGCGGACTTATCCAAAGCTACAGCTGTTGAAACTCCTAAAGCAGATTGAGACTTTGGAACAGCAACGTTCAAATCATCAGGAGAGGTAGCTTGTAATCTTTGTCTTCTAATTTCCTTGACAATAGCACCTTCCAATAGGTACAAGAATTTCTGTTGAATAACATCTTCTAGTTGTTCTTTCTTAACATCATACTCTTCATCATAATCTTCTTCGTTAAAGAAATTCATCTTAATCAAATAGGATCTAGAGATAGAAGAAGTGGATTTACTCTTACCAATTGTTTCAACAACTTCAACGTTATCCAAAACTTCAGATAAAACAATTCTAGCAACAGATTTGCAATAAGCTTCAGCTTGTTCATCTGTAACATCTGGCAATATTGGTAAAGTCATTTGTGGGGTCATAATATTAGCAGATGCAGTCATAACAATTTCTCTTAAACGAGGAATACCTAATGTGACATTAGCAGCACCGTGACCAGCGAAATGGAAAGTATTCAAAGTCATTTGAGTGGAAGGTTCACCAACAGATTGGGCAGCTATAATACCAACAGCTTCACCTGGATTAATCAATGATCTCATATATTTCAATTGCATCAAAGCTTTAAACTTCTTATCAGTTAAACCACTTTCTTTCTTGCTCTTCTTAAATAATTCTGAATTAGAGTTAATGAAGTTATCTAACATATCTTGGAACTTTTCAGAAGTAGAACCCAAGTATTTAGATGGATTATATTTAGATAAAACAGGATCATATTTAATCTTTTGTTGATTAAATGGAACATCTTTTTGTTTACTTCTAGCTTTACTAACTTTTTTAGTGTATTTAGAAGCAGTTTCAATATCCAAGTGTTCCAATAAGGAAGCAGGATCATATTTCTTAATGAAAGCATTGTAGTTATCCATACAGAAGTTGAATTCAGTCATATGGGATTCTTTAGTAATATCAACAGCATCACCACCATACAGGAATTGAATCAAGGTACCATCAGCATCTCTGACAGTGTTATCATAGGAGATATGAATACCTTCTAATTGTTTGGTCAAACATCTTTGTAAGTAACCTGATCTAGAAGTCTTAACAGCAGTATCAATCAAACCTTCTCTACCTGCCATACAATGGAAGTAATATTCTTGTGGTTTAATACCAGAGTAGAATCTACCTTTAATATAACCACCTGCCATAGCAGCAGTTTCATATGGTTTGAAAGATGGTAATGTCTTACCAGAAACCATGACAGGTACTCTTCTACCTTCCAAAGCTTGTTGACCTAACAAACACATAATTTGAGAAACATTAACACCGGAACCTTTAGCACCAGACAAAGCCATAGCTTGCATAGCATTGGATGGGAATTTTTTCATAGTACCATCTGGAACACAAGTAGAAACAACTTCAGAAGTGATAGCATTATTTTTAGAAGAAGAGATGGCGTCCAATATAGCCAACTTACTGTCATCTCTCAAAATTTCTTGCAATCTTTTCAATAATTCTGGATCAGAGGAGTCAGTGGTTTCTTCAGGTAAGTTAGTAACTTCACAAGCAGCTTTTCTACCAATATCAATGGATTTCTTCAAAATATCATTTCTCCAAGCGTTACCTTCATCAGTCAATCTTAAATCATCCATACCACAAGTGAAAGCGGCAGTGGAAATATAGTGAGTAAATAATCTACCTAAAACAGATAAAATCTTACCAGCGATATCAGCACCATAAATTTCATGCATAGAGTGAACGATACCATATTTGGAAGCACCGAATTGAGATTTATCTAAAATACCACAAACTAATTCACCATTATGGAAAATGACTTCATTTTCAGAAGATCCTTTACCCCAATAAGAGTTTTTAATCTTATTTGTAGAAATCAAATTGATACCTGGCATATCCTTTGGAACAACATTTAACATAACAGTAGAAATGATTTGTTTACCTGTCCATAAAGGTTCTGGCTTGATGACTGTTGGTGGTAGAGTGATAATTCTTTCTCTTGAGGTATGTCCATGTTCAGGTCTCAAGCAAGAATAAATATATTGATAATATTTTTCTCTGTTGAAAAAGGAATCCTTGTTAGTTAACCAAACACCAGCAGAGATATGATCTTGAATCAAACCTCTAACAGGAGAACCTGAAGTTGGTGTCAAATATTGAGAGTTGGTATTAGCCAAATTAAAGGCTTCAGCTCTAGCATTTTCATTTTGAGGGAAATGCATGTTCATTTCATCACCATCAAAATCGGCATTGTATGCACCAGTATTGGCATAATGCAATCTCAAAGTCTTTTCAGTTGGTAAAACTCTAACTTTGTGACCCATCATTGAAGCTTTATGCAAAGTTGGTTGTCTGTTCATGATAACAATATCATCATTTTTAATATGTCTAAAGACTTTTTTGTTTAAAGTTTGAACATTTGGATTGTTTGTTGACGATGGAGTCATTAATTGGTTAGCCAAAGCCTTTCTTTGTTCCAAAGACATACCTACTAAAGAGACTAAAGTACCATCCTCATTTTGAATTTGGATAGCACCTGGCCAAACTTCTGGACCATTAATAACAGCTTGTCTCATTTCAGCAATGTTGTGGTTAGTGACAGGTTCTGGATAAGTCAATTTCTTTGCAAATACAGGTGGAACACCAATTTCATGGGTTTCAATATTTGGATCTGGAGAAATGACAGATCTGGCTGCATAATTGACTCTTTTACCCATCATATGCTTTCTGAACAAACCTTCTTTCTTTTCTAAAGCTTGTTTAATACCTGGATTTGGTAATTTACCACCATTAGTTGGAGCCTTGGTGGAATCAATGAATGAATTGACATCATTTTGAATAGTGACAAAGGCATTCATCAATCTGTTAAAGATAATTTTCTTATCATCTTGAGAAACTTTGCCTAATCTGATTTTGGCTAATTCATCATTCAAATCTCTGATTAACAAGGAAGTTGTTAAGATCTTAGATAAAGATTGATTTTGAACATTTTCATGAACTTCATCACCCAATTTAGATGGTAATCTAAATCTTGTTGGGGGAACAACAATACATTCCATAAAGAACATATCGGCTTTAACTAGTTTCTTACTCAAATTTGGTCTAGAATGGAAGATAAATTGTAGAGCAAATTGTTCAGTTCTGAATACAGATTTTAAGATATTTTTAACTTCAGTAGACAAGATATAAGTGGAACCTTGTTTTGGTTTGGTAACATCCATGTTATAAGAGGAAGAATTGGCATTAGAATCAGAACCATTTTTCAACATATCTTTTCTTTGAATACCTCTGATTCTATTATTGGTCAATTGCTTTTCACTCAATGGTTGTTCAAAAATTTTAGAAAATCCATCCTTTCTGAATTTAGGAGAAAACATACCACAGTTATCACAACGAGGTCTAGCCAAGACTTTTTTATGAAATTCAGAGATTAATTTTTTTCTTTCATCATTGACAATAGCAGTAAAAATACCTCTTTCAGTAGTTTCACCAGAAGATAATGCTTTGGCAATGGCAATATCAGCAAACTCTTGTCTTCTAGCTTGTAAATCTCTTAAAGCATTTTCTTCCAAATCTTTGTTTTTACCTGGTTTAGTGAAAGTTAAATGTTCTTCTTCTTCACCTTCTTCAGCTTCATCTTCATTAGAATCTTCTAAAGAGTGTAAAGTGATATTGTCAAGTTCATGACATTCTTTGATTAAACCATATTGTAATAATTTCAATTTCAAAGCATATCTATGAACTTCATTTTTTTTCAACTTGAAGTGATGACAGTATAAACAAGAACTTCTCAAATATAAAAACAATTGAGGAATAAATAATGGATTGTAAACTGGAACTGGCAAATCAATGTGACCTTGATGGCCTGGACAAGAATTTTCATCTAAACCACAAGTACTACATAAATTCTTTAAGAAAGCACCTAAAGATAAATCGTATAAACCATTGTTAATAGGATGACCTAGGTTGTCCAAAACAGTTGGATTATTGATTTGTTTAACAGATAATTGTCTGATTTCTTGTGCTGTTAAGACACTGAAATCAATATTACTAATTTCAGAACCAGTTGGCTTGAAAATATCCATTGTGATGTGATAAAAATTAATATATTAGAAAGACAAAAACAAATAAATGAAAAAAATAAAGATAAAATTCTAGTGATAATTAAATACTAAAGTTTATATTGTAACTCTATTATTATTATGTTTTAATTGTATTACTTTCTTGGTGTTTTTGTAATACTTTGTTTAAAGGTTTTGAAAAAATATTATAGAGAAGAGAGAAATATTTAAAAAAAAAAAAAAAAATTTCTTTTGAAAAATGTTTATACCAGTTTCAATTGATGTATATATTTTTTTTTTCTTGTTTTACAACTTTCCCTTTTGGGATAAGTTTTTTTTACTTTTTTTTTTTTCTTTACTAAAATTCATTTTTTGAAAGAAAAAAAAAGCAATTCTTATGTCCTATATAAATCACGTGTAAATTTTAAAACCACCACACAAAATTTATTCAACAAGTTACAATTTTATGAAAAAAACACATACATTAAATATATGTATATAGATATTTATTCAAGTTATATTTCAAATAAGAACAGTTTGATGTTGATAATAACTTTCCAGTAATAAATGCCAATACATATAACCTTTTTTAAAAGTTATTCGTTTGATAATTTTTAATCAATTAATTTACCATTATAATATAATAAAGTAGAATTTATATACACATATTTATTTTAAAGTCTATTTATATATTGTTGTTTTTTTATTTTAATTAAACAAACAAAACATATAAATATACTCTTTTTAATTACTAATAATTATTGTTTACGTTTATTGTAAAATATTGTCCAAAAAAAAAAGAAGTATTTTTTTTTGTTTTGTTTTTATTTTTTATTTTATTCTTTTTTTTCTCTAACAACAATCATTGCTCTTGGCTCTTTTACTACTCTTTAAATTAACTTTTTCAGATTTTGATTTCTTCTTATCATCTTGGCTATTAGCACCTTCTTTGCCGTCCAATTTTTCTTCAATCATTTTAACAAGAGTGAAAAAGACTTCATCAACATTCTTATTTGTCTTTGCACTTGCTTCAACAAATGCCATACCTAAGGATTTAGCTAAACTTTCACCTTCTTCAAATGAAACTGCTCTTCCTTGACTATTGCTGTTTTCATTATCCTCTCCTGCATCCCCACTAGCTTCACTACTATCAACATCTGCTTTGTTTCCAACTAAGATTAATTGACATTCAGGTAATGCATTTTCCATAATAGTGTTATACCATACATCTCTAGCATCTGCAAAAGTCTTTTCATCTTGAACATCATAAACCAAAACAACACCATCAGCACCTCTGTAGTATGCAGTAGTGATTGTTCTAAATCTTTCCTGACCAGCAGTATCCCATAATTGTAATTTAATCTTTTTACCATTAATATCAATGGTTTTAATTTTAAAATCAATACCAATGGTTGTAATGAAGGATGGGGAAAATGTATCATCTACAAACCTTACTAACAAACAGGATTTTCCTACACCTGAATCACCAATCAATAAGATTTTTCTCATTGCATGAAAGTTATTACTAGACATTTTTTGTTTTTTTTAAAAATTTAAATTTAGATTAATATTTAAAACAATAGTATAATGTTGTACAAAATAGATTATAAAAAAAACCACTGTAGGATAATTATTATTAGTTAATTTTGTCAAGAATATGGTTCTTCTTATATTTTCTTTATTACAAAGAGAAAGATATATCTTGTTTTTAAAGTTTTTTTGTCTTGTTGAAGAATTTCAGTTTTAATGTATATTTTTTTTTCCCTTCAAAAAAAAAAAAAAACAAAAAAAAAAACTCAAAACACAAAGCAAAATTGAATTAAATTCTGCCAACAAAAAACTTTTAATTGAGAATATATATTTTTTTTCTCGTTCACCTGTCCATGGAGCTAAAAATTCTTTCCCCACTGAAATATAATCTTTCAAGTAAATGAAAAAAAAAAACTTTTTTTTTTTTTTTTTCAGAAATAGAGGAGAAAAAAATATAAATGTTTAATTAATGATTTACCCGAAAACAATTATTGAAAATAAGATGTTCCGTATTTTTTTTAAATATATATTTGTCGCTTATTTTTATATAACTATTTCTAAATTAGGAAATACAGACTGAAAAGAGTTAAAATAAAAAAATATATATAGATCACAAAAGAAATTTTTTCTTTCTAAACATATATAAACAAAGATGGAATAGATTTAATGTACCTTTTGTTATTCTTTAAAAAAACACACAAAAAGAGAATAAAAAAAAAAATTAGAAACCATAACTTTACTGTTTTTTACTTTTTGAATATAATTTTTTTTATATATTTTATGTTTTGGTTGATGCTTAAATTAATTAATTAATAAATAAATAAAACAAGTAAATAATAAATATTACAATTATTTTTTTAGAAAATCACGTTCAGTTATAGCTGCTTTTTCACACATTTCTCTAAAGATAGAGTTTTCATTCTTAAATAATACCAATGGTTCATCAAACTCATGTATTTCTCCTCTTTCTAAAACCATAATTTTATCATAACTTAAAATAGTATTCAATCTATGAGCAATAGTAATTACAGTAGAATCTTTAAATTCACTAGCAATCTTTGATTGAATTTTAGCATCTGTTTCATAATCTACTGAAGAAGTAGCTTCATCTAAAACCAAAATTTTAGATTTTTTAACAACAGCTCTGGTTAAAGCTAGAACTTGTCTTTCTCCATTAGAATAGTTGATACCATCCTCTTGAACAAATTGATCCAAGTGGAACTTATGAACATCACCATTTTCATCAATATTCTTGGAAACAACTTGATTTTTGACATGCTCTAATAGATGAGCTTCAATAGCACCAGAATTAACCAATGCTTCCCATAATTGATCATCACTATATTCACCAAATGGATCCAAGTTTCTTCTAATAGATTTCTTAAAAAGAACTGGGTCTTGTGGAATGATAGTCAATTTTCTTCTCAAGTCATATAAACCTAATTTAGAAATATCTTCACCATCTATAGTAATTTTTCCCTTAGCCAATTCAACTAATCTGAAAAGAGTCAAAACAGTTGAGGATTTACCACAACCAGTTCTACCAACTAATGCTATCTTTTGACCATCATCAATGGAAAATGTCAAATCTTTCAATACCAATGGTAAACCTTCCCTATAAGCCATAGAAACATTCTCAAATTGAATTGATCCTTTAGTTGGCCAATTTGGAGGAGGAGTTACAACATCATCACCATTTCCAGCTCTATAAGCAGCTTCTTGTGGTAAATCAATACTGTAAGAGACCATTCTTTCAACAGAGTTCATATCATTTTCAGTTTGGGTCATTGCTCTTAACAACATATTTAATAAACCAGGTAATTGCAATACATAAGTTAGCATAACACCCACAGATGATGCATTGACATGGAAAGCTCTAGTGACACATAATAAAGCAATAATGACAGCAAACAAACAAGCAACCATATCAATAAACAAAGCAGACCATCTTTGTAAGGCAAATGACAAATGACCAGCTTCATTTTGCTTGTCAATTAAAAAATTGTTTTTCAATATGAAAGCTTGTTCTTTGTTATAACACTTGATAGTACTCATACCACTTAAAACCTCATTGATATTATTGTAAACGAATGATCTTTGAACAGCTTCCAATCTTTTAACTTCTCTTCCTGTTGCTTGGTAATGGGATGCAATAATGAGATATAAGAACATTAAGAAAGGAACAGCGATAGCAAAATATGGCATATAAATGATACACAAAATCACAACACCAATCAAATTAGCCAATTGATAAACAAATAATCTTAATTGTTCACTAATTTCATTATCCAGAGTGTTTGTATCACTTGAACAAACATTTAAAATTCTACCCATTGGTGTAATATCCAAAAATGCCATTTTAGTATGTAATAATTTTTTAACAACTTTCAAATTTAAGTTTTTAGCAGCATTCAAACAAACAGTACATAGAGTAGTAAATTGAATAACCATGAATAAGAAACCACCAAAGACAAACAAACAGTAAAGACCCATGTAGAAAGAGGATGATTTGTCAAACTTTGTACTTGTCCAGAAAGATAACCAAACAGAGGAAAACAAAATACAGAAAGTGGTACAGATAACTGATAAAACATATAATAACAAAACAGGAATGGAAAATTTACCACAACCAGATACAACATACTCTTTGTAAACCAAGAAAGAAATGGAATTAAATGCTCTTTTTTCCTTATTGCTAGTTTCTACAACAATATCAGATTTTGCAGTAATTTCTTTTTTCAATTTAGCTAATTCATCAAAGTTAGCACTACCAGTATCTGGATTAAAAGTTTTAATATCGTCAATATCATCATTTTCAACAGTTTGCTTAATTATTTGTTGTTCTTCAACAACTTCATCAACAGAATCATCATTGTCTTCATCTTTAGTTTCTGTTTGAGAAAATTGAACTAATTTAGCAAATTCAAGATTTGTAGCCATTAGTTCAACATCAGTACCAAAACTTATTTCACCATTGCTATTTATGAACAAGATTTTATCAACTTTATTTTTCAATGACAATTGATGAGTAGCTAAAACCTTTGTCTTACCATGCAATAACTCAAGCATACATTTGTCCATAATATATTTTCCGACTCTAGCATCAACAGCAGATAAAACATCATCAAATAAATAGATATCAGCATCTTTGTAACATGTTCTAGCTAAAGATAATCTAGCTTTTTGACCACCAGACAAATTGACACCTCTATCACCCAATTCACATTGATCTCCATTTGGCAAAATGTCCAAATCTGGCAAGAGACAACAAGAATCCAAAACACCATCATATCTTTTTTGATCAAATGAGGAACCAAATAAAATATTATTTTTTAAAGTTGTGTTCTGGATCCATGGTTGTCCCGATAGTAATAATTCTCCAGTTTGCTTAATAGAACCTTTTAATTGGGGCATCATACTTGCTAATGCATTTAATAAAGAGGTTTTACCAGTACCAATAGCACCAGTAACCATGACAAATTCACCTTTTTTAATATGAAAAGAAGCATTATGGAAACCTTTAAATTTGATCTTCATATCTTCATCACCATCTTCATCCTCATTGTAATTGACTTTTTGTGTTGATGGAGGAGATAATTGAATATTTTGTTTTTCTATGTTGTATGTATTTTCAGATCGTTGTTCAAAATCTGAGGTATCATTACCTTTTTCTTTAGATGAATCTTCAATAGCAGAATCAGATTTATTGTCAAAATTTTGTTTTTGATGGGCCATAGCTTTTTCATCTCCTTCATCTTCCTCATCAAAAGTTTCCCATTCAAAATCACAATTGTCTAATTGCAAGGCATAATCATCTTTATCACATTCTTCTCTTTTTTCAAATTTTTGTTCCTCCTTGGACAATAAATAAACCTGTGCTCTTTGTAAACCAATTAATGCATCAATACCTGTTGATAAAGCCATTGGGAAAAAGAAGACTAATATAGCTAGAACTTGGAAGGATGATAAAGAAGAAAAGATAGCACCTACAGATTTAGAACCCCATCCAACTTTATATAGAACCAAGAAAGTTACTAAAGTTGCCAAAGTAGGAAGCATTATTCCTAGAGCAGTGAAGAAATTTCTTGTATACAACATTTTTTTAACTTCATAAATTTCTTTATTTCTAACATCAATAATATTTTTTTCATAAGCATCTTCCCAACCATAAAACTTGATCATTTTTAAAGAATTTAAAACCTCTCTCATATAAGTTACTCTAGTATCAGTATGTTTATTTGCTTTTATTCTGATAGCAATGATAGTTTTAAAAGCTCTAATAGTGCAGAAAATTAAGATGAAAAAAATACCAAATCCTAAAAGAGAGACAGGACCAATATTAATAATAAGTAAAACTAAACAAATAGCAATAGGAGGCAAAAAACCCCATAAAAATGGTTGCAAAGCGATAGCAAGTTCCAATCTTTGCATATCACTAGACATCATAGATGTTAAGACACCATTAGAATAATTGTTTTTAGCACTACTACTCAACTTAAAAGATTTTGATAATAAAACAGAAGTCATTATACCTTTAGATTGGGTACCAGCAAGAGTAGACATGTGGAAGAAATGGTTAAAGAAAAGACCATTAACTAGCATAATCAAAGAAGCACAGATAGCATAACCTACACCTTTATTTACATGCAAATGTGGTAAAAGTTGTTTCTCTTCAACAAAATTAATTAATCTTTTAGTGACTAAAGGATTTAAAGCAGCAGAACAGTTACCTATAGTAACATAAAGCAAAGCTTTGAGATGTTTTTTTTTTAAAGTTAAAAATAAAACTTTAACTAATGAATATCTAGAAGGTTCAATTTTACCATAAAAGTAAGCAAATTCATCTTCCTGGTTTTCAAAGACAGGATATTCTTCATTAGGATTTTTTTTTTTGTAAATGGAGATTAAATTAGAAACTTCTTTATTCCAATTTTTATAGAAAACCTCAGTTAAACTTTCAATTTTCATTTTTGGTTTCAATTTGTATAAGTCTTGAGGTTGAATAGTTCTTTTGTAACCAATATTGATCAAAGGGATACACCATAAAAAGAAAGCTTTAGAAATAAAATTAGCATCATAATAACTATATTCTTTTCTGTCTGAATCATCTTTTGGAATTTCAGGAATTTTTTTAGATTTTAAAAAAGAGAATAGTCTATGTTGCAAATAAACATTTGAATCAGTAACTTTTTCAAGATCTTCTTTGTTCATAAACTCATCAGGTTGAATAGATTGATCATCAAATTGTACTGATTTAGTGTTTATAATAGAAGAGTAGTCGTCATCATTGTTATTAGCATTTTTATTAACGTTATTTCGAAGACTATTTGTATCGTTAATATGAGATGCCATAGTATTATTAATTATTTTTCACTTCTTAAATTAAAAAAAGAAATGGAAAAGAACACACAAAAAAAAAATTTTTTTTTTAAATTTAAATTTAAATCTTTATAAAACTTAACAATATTGGTTTTAGGTACAAATTAGTATCGAGTTGTATATTACTATTTAATAATTATAAAACAAAAACATTATCACTTTATTTATATATATATTAATTTATTTCAATGTGTGTGTGTTAAAGTTTTTTAAAAAAAAAAAAAAAAAATCTTTCCGTTTTTATACAAGGGGATAAAATAATTTCATACAAATATAATTATTTTTTTTCTTGGTAAAAAATAAAGATTGGATCAATGGGTTTTGTCATTTTTAGAATTTTTTTTATTTCCGTTTGAAAAAAAAAATTTTTAATAGCGATGCGTTTTTGTGTAATGGAGGAAAAAAAAAATCAAGAGTAGAAATCAGTGTCTTAACTCCTTATTATTCCATATTCAAATGGTTAATATGTATATTCTCGGTGATAAAAATATATTTGGAAAAGTTATATTTTAGATTATTCTATATATAAATATTATCTAATTTATTCACATACGTATATATCAAAAAATGATAAACAAATAAATAAGTACTCCGAAAAAAATTGAAATAATTATTATTTACTACAAAATGTAATGTTATCCTGCTTTATAATTTTTTCAATGTATTATGATACATAGAAAAGAATAATTAAATTAATTCTATTAATTTTTATATTCAAACTTTTGTTATTGTTTTTATATTAAGTGTTAATTTGTTTTTTATATAAAATATTTAATTTAGTATCCTTTTATACTTCCTCTTTCTCTATGCATAGTAACTTCTCCAGTTTACACCTTCTAAATCTTCTAATTGATCTAAAGTAAATGATTCCTTATCCAAATGCCATGTATCACTTCTATTCTTTTTGAAGTCACTAATAGAGTTTTTGGCTGTTGTTCCTATGAAACCTGTGAATCTTGTCCATCTTGACAAAATACTCAAATTTTCTGGAATCCATTGTGGAATTGGTTGAATATATGGGAATGCATTTACAACAGAACTTACTCCTATTAAAGCACCATGAATTTGGGCTTCTTTTTTCTTACTCTTGTTAACATAAATAGCTTTATCGTTTAAACTTCCTCCTGCTTTCTTTATTTGTTTTTCAAATACAAAACATAATTCTTTAATCAATGGTGTACCTTCACCCATAGTGTGAATGATTCCTGACAATACTTTACCTGCTTGTTCTCTCACTTCTAATGACCCTTTGTAGTATAAAAGATTCTTAACAAATGCAACAATATCAATGATTTGATCCTTTGTTAACAAATAAATGTAAATGGAATATAAGTTTTCAATGAATTGTAATTGAACTTTGAAACCATGGGCATTGTTGAAATAATCATTAGCTTCACAATTAAATAAAACATCCAATACAGTTTGCAAAGTTGTCTTTGTCATTGTTGTTGTAGCCATATTTTCTAATAAAACTTCTGGATGAATATTAGTCATTGTACAAACATTCTTCATTTCATATAACAATGACAAAAATTTCACTATTTTTTCAAAATAAATTGGTAAAGAAATTAGATTATTGTAAACCCATCCTGCAAATAGATGATAAACTGTTGAGCATCTGAAATAAAACTCAGTGTTGATTATATCTTTAGCATTTGTGGTTTTGTAAAATTGCTTATTCTCTTCATACTCATTGAAAATCCAAGCAAATTGAGGTAATAAAATATCATCAAACCATTCTGGAATCGTTTTTATTGATGAACCTAATTTATCTTCTTTTTCAAAAGCAACATAACCCATCAAATCATCTACACTATTAAAGCCTTTTTGAGAATCAGTAATCATTAATAAATTTAATGTGTTTGCTATATTCTTTCTCACTGGTTCATCTGGATGGTTGAAAACATTGAAAATTTCAGCTATTTTTTTATTCTTTTCTGAAACTGATGGAGTAGACATCAAGACATGTCTGGCAAAATTGATTCTTCCTGTAATCATTGCTGGTGAAATATGATCACTGTTATGTGTTCTTGCTAATTCACTAGTCAATACTTCAGAAATCGATAATACTGCTTTCTCATATAATTTCTTACATCTTCTAATATCGACTTGAGATGGAATCCACCATAAAATAACACCAAATATACTAATGATATCGTTATTTATGTTTTTTAAAACATTTTGTGACATGTATTTATCAACAAATTCATCTCTCTTTTCAATAAAATCTTTTGAAGTGTATTTACTTGCTAAAATTAAAGAAGCAAATATTTCACCTGATGTTATCATACTAGATTTTACATTCTTATCAAATGTCGTTTCACAAAGACTCAAAACATCTTCATATTTAATATTTGTTGCAATGTTTAAATTAATCATTTGAATAATAACAACAAAAAAACAAACATTCATATAAGCAAATCTTGATTTTGTTTCATTTTCTTTTATTAAGAAATCAGTAATATCTTTCAAGTAAGCTGGTGTAATCTTGGAAGCAATATTTTTCAAAACTTCTAAATCCTCAACTTTCAAATTTAACTTTTGTCTTTCAGAATTGTCTGATGAAACAACATATAATGGCCAACCAAGAGTTACAAACCCACTATAAGTGTTAGCATCAATAAAGAAATTTGGAGAATCAAAGTTTATTAACTCTTTTTGATAATATTCTCTGAAGTTTGGTACCGAGGTATCTATGCTCTTAACAAGTGGTCTACCAAAACAGGATTTGGAAATATTTTCCTTGTCATAATTAATTTCAGGTCTGAGAAGAGCATTGGTGATAACACACATGAAAGCATTAACAGCATTTTTTTTAACTTCTGGATGTCTGGATAAAGATTGATTGAAAATTTCTTTCATAGAAGATAAATTTGTGTCAAATTCATATGAACATTGCATTTTGTTAACAATTTCTGCAATAAATAACTGTCCCTTCCACTCAGAGATATTCTTATCTTCTTCTTTATCACCATTAATTTTAGATAAAACAAAATCTCTAAATTCTATCAACATATCATAAATTTGTAATCTTTTCTTGTTCTTAGCATTACAAACAGCTTCAACTTGTATCTTCAAGGGTTTATCATTAGGATTCAAAGCATGTAAACAATCAAAATCAAATTGACAAACCGTTGATGGAATTTGGATATCTGTAGATAAGAAGTTTAAAATTTGTTCACTAGCTTTAACAATCTTGAAATCGGAACTACCACTACATTTCATCAATAAATCATACAATTTATCCATATTCATATAATCAGTGCTCATTCTAGCACTAATTTTTTTCAATCCAATACATTGTAAAATAGATAAAGTTACTAATTCATCATGTTTTGATAATGATTTTTTTAATTCATCAATTAAAAATTTTATACAAATCTTATGTGAACCTAAAATCTGTTTCATAACGTCTGTCAAACCAGTTTGAGCAACAATAGAAACATCTGGATATGGTGAGATTGATAAAGTTAAAATATCTTTCAATAACAATTTTTCTAAATGTGATGGTATTCTACTTGTAGAATGAGTCATGAGTCTTGCTTTATATTCCATATCAACTCTTAAACCTATACATGTTCTAGTATAAGGTTCAAATCTATGAGCTAAAGATTGAATATTTTCCATTAAATCTAAATCAATATTAGTACATTCGTCATCTTCAAAAAATAACTCTCTTCCTCTATCAATAAACCAACATTTCATACCTTGGAAAATAACTTTCAAAAGTTGTGTATTGTGTTCATGTTTTCCTTTGATAAAGTTTACTAATTCATGTAATATATTACCAATTCTAGCATGCAACTTATGAACTTGATGATATCTTGGATCATTTAATCTTTCTTTATTGGTTTTACCAAAAAAGTAATTAAGGTGATAGATACTAATTTTCTCATCTCCTAAAACAAAACCATTACCTATACCAAAACCATTGGCTTGACCAAATGTGTGAACATCACCAGGTAAAGGAGTCGTTTCAACAGACATTAAATCTTCATATAAGTTATCTTGAACTTCCATTTGTTCAGCATTGACAGAATCTTCATCATCCATCATAACTGCATCTTGTTCTTCTTCTTCCCCTTCACCCATTTGCACATCATTTTCAAAACCAGATTCAATGATATTTGAATCAACAATGTCGTTTCTGACGTGATTCAAAATAGCTAATTTGTCTTTATTTTCTGTTTTTTCACCAGCAGAAGCAGTTTTCTTAATATCACTGTATTCTGGATCAATCAAAAAAGCCAAACCAGTAACTACATGGATAGAAATTAGAATATTTTTTTGTAAAACGTCTTTATCTTGAGTAGTTAAATGGTCTTTGCCTGTAATTCTATCAATTTCTTTTTTAGAATAATTCAACAATTGCTCAGATAGCTTGAGAGTATAGTCAACTTCTAAATCTGTAGGAATATGCCATTTATAATTCATATTTTCTTTAGAGTATCTTCTTTCATCTGTAGTAAAACCACCCCATTTTTCTTCTGGTGTTAAGTTACAATTGTCTGAAAATAATCTATAATCAATAATTTCTGTTGTTGTCATAGAAGCTAATAAATTATGAATCATCAAAGTAGATGCCATATCAACAGGTGGATTGGTGATATTATCAAAAACTTTGAAAATAATTTTTTCAACTAATTCACTATTATTAACAATTTCTGACATACCGTATCTAAAAGCTTCATTTAAAACTGTTAAATAAAAAATTAATCTATTATCTCTTTCATGTAATTCTTTACTTCTAGCATTGCCTTTATTTTGTTCAACTTCTTTATCAACACTAACAGCAAATGATTCAATCAATGGTTTAAATAACTTGTTATTTCTCTTAATCATATAACCTGTGACAACAGCAACAATTTCAACATTTGGTGACAAACAATTTAAATATGAAGAATCATCCAATAAATAAGACATAAATTTCTCACAGAAATAGTCAAAAATATCTTTACTCATAGATTCAATCATAATTAAAAATAATTGTGTAATTTTGAAAAACATTGTCTCTTCAGCTTTAGAAGAAACAAATGTAAAAAATTTAGTAACTAAAGAATCAACAATAGGTTTGAATAAAGTTGTTGAAACTTCAAAGGCAAATTTATATTCTTCAGTATAACTGGAATCATGGATTCCTGTTTTAATATCCATAATATGTTTTTCCAAGTATGGTTGACAAGAGGAATAGAAATCTTTATCTTTGCCACTATCAAGAATCTCTAATGGAGTGAATGCCATGATACATAATAGACAGTTTAATAAAGGAACACCCATATCTGGATCGTTTGGATCAATTTTATTAATAATCATTGTTATAACATTTGTGATATGCATTCTGTAAATAGGTGTGTTACAATAAAATCTTGAAACTCTACCAAATTGTTTTAAAGCTACAATTTCTCTTTCAATAGAATGTGGATATGGGGTATAAATTTCAATTAAAATTTTATCCATTAATTCTATTTTATTCTTTGGATTTAAATCAATTAAATAAGCCAAAGAAGATATATAGCATGTAGCAAATTTGGGGTATTTAGATAAAGAACCATTGAAAATTGCATTTTGGAATATATCAACCAACATACAATGAGTATTTTGATTTAAATATAAATCTTTTCTATAAATGGCAAAGCTTTCTTCTTCAAGCTTGGCTCTTTGATGATAAATTTTAATAAATGTCATAACAAATTTAGCACATAATTTAGACCAACGTCCAGTGTTTGAAGGATGAATATAAGTCTCTAAAGAATCCATTAATTTTTTAACTTTCTCCAACATTTTTTCACCATTTATTGAATAAACTAATGTAGTTATAATTGTTGTAAAAGATGCAACTTCACATTCTTTGATTAAAGCAATTCTTAATCGATTAAAAATAAAATCAACTTGTTCTTCATTTAAAAATCCAAACTCATTAAATTCAATCCTTGAATTTGAAACGATTTTAGGAGATTGTTCAGTTACTAATTGATTATAACCTTCAAATATGATATCAGATAAAAATTGATACCATTGAACGTCAATAGCAGATGACACAACAGAATTTTTCCAAATAGCAAATACAAATTTAAACATATCCATACAAGATTTATTTTCAAAATAGTGATATGGAATTGTACCTGCCAATATTGGCAAAACAATAGAGACAGTTTTTGGAGATAAAGATGATGTTACAAATTGGGAAATTTCAGTTAAACATTTATCATTAGAATCATCAAAAAAAGTTCTAGAATGATGAGCCAATCTCAATAGAATTCTTAGTAATTTGTGATCAACTTCATTATTAATATCTTTCTTTTGATATTCTGCTTCAGGATCAGGTAGAAAGTCTAAAAAAAAATTCAGCAATGGTGTGTAATCCAATATTAAACCTTTTTGTTTCAAAACATTTCTATAATTGTTGTAAGATTGTTCACCCAAAGCTTCCAATAAATCAACAAAAGTATCAACAAATAAAGATCTGTTAACTCTTTGACCTTTAACTAAAGCCAAATGATAATATATGACACATAAATTTTTTCTTAATGAAACAGGAATTTCAAAATGCAAACATTTAGTTAATTCAGTAGTCCAATATGTCACATTTACTATAGTGGATGATTTTACATTAATTTTACCTCCATTTCCAAATCCAGAAGAAGAGTCATTTTCTTCCTCTTCCTCTTCGTTATCTCCATAAACATTTACTGTTTGAGAAGAGATGTCATCACTTTCATCATCAGCTGTGCTTAAATGCAACATATCAGTACCAAAAATCATTTCAATATCACTTTTAAAGGAAGAAATATCCTTAGCTGAAATTGGAATGATACCTTGTATATCCTTTGAGGAAATTGAAACATATAAATTGACCAAAACGTGACATAGATATTTTGATTGTTGAGAATTAATTTCTGTTTGGAATGGCATAGAATCATTAACTTCATATTTATAATGAAAATCTCTTGTAAAATGTCTAGAGTTTGGATTAGTAAAAGTTTCTTCATTACTATTAAATTCATCAAAATCTAAATTATAAAATTTCAATCTATCATTCATCAAATCTTCCATATTAACGGCATTGAAAATATTTGATGATGATGATGAGGATTGAGAGGCTAAATTAGAAGCAGATGGATTTTTAGGTAATTGTTTATGTTTAGATAATCCACTAGCTAAAGAAGATACTCTTTTTAGATCATCTTTTTGACTTTTTTTACCGATCAAGTTCTGCACTGCTTTATGCATTGGAGAGCCTGTTCTTTGAGGCGGAATACTCATATTGCTTTTTTTTTAAAAAAAAAAAAATGATTTTTATTAAATATCAATTATTATTTCTAAAATTTATACCAATTTAAAATAAATAATAAATAATAAGTTTGGTTTATTGGGTGTTATATACATTTTATTTAATTAAAAAATACACAATGCTTATATAGAAATTTTTTTTTTTTTTTAAAATATTATTTTTGCTTTTCCTTTTTTTGCCACCCTTTAAATCTGATTCGGATTTAATACTACGTCAGAAATATATAAAAAAAAATTTTATTTTTTATTTTTTTATTATTAAACGTGATCAACAAAATATAAATTAATCCAAACAAATTACCTTTAATTAATAAAATAAAATTTATATTTAACATTTAAATATAAATGACAAAAAAATACATTTTATATAAAATTATTCATATTGAGAAAGATCAAGAGTCAAAATTCTAGAACTATTTAATTTTTGATCTCTATAAACACCCACTAAAGAATCAGACTCTTCATAAATACTATTCTTTAAAGATATGACAATAAATTGCATATTTTTATTGGCATGCTTCTTAATATAATTACTTACTCTCAATACATTAACAGAATCTAAAGCAGCATCAATTTCATCTAAAATGAAAAATGGAGATGGCTTAAAAGAATTTATAGTAAACAACAAAGCTAAAGCAGCAACAGTTTTTTCACCACCAGATAAATATTCAATCTCTTTAAATTTCTTTAATGGCGGAGTTGCTTGATATTTCAATCCTGCCAAATATGGCTCATCACTGTTTGCATGATCACTATCTTCATCGTATTCTATACTTAATGTTGCTGAACCACCTGCAAGTAAGCTATTTGTATTATGTGGATCTGTAGTCAATTCTTTATAAACTGAATCAATATGTTTGACAACATGCTCATATGTTTGCATAAAAGTTTTTTTACGATCATTTTTCACTTTATTGAACTCACCAGAAATTTTCTTTTCTTTTTGTTTCAATTCAGCAACAACATGATTGTTGTAATCATCAAACTTTGCTTGAATTTCGTTTAATCTTTCTTGAGCATGAACATTAGGCTGTAATGAAATTAATTCTTCTTCAAGAACTGAAATTTTTTGTTGGAATTGAGAATCTATCTCACTATCAGACAATTTCTTTTTTTTAGATTTCAATAAATTTTTATCTAACTTATTATAGTCTATATTAAATTCATTGATGTCATTCATAAATTCAAATTTAATGTCACTGAAAATAACGTTATCTTCTAATGGAATTTCTATTGCATTCATTCTACATGTTTTTAAAATTGAAAATCTTTGTTCAGACAATGTATCAATATCATTTTTAATAGAAAATTGTTCTGTTGAGGTTTCCTCCACTTTTTGTTTAATATCATTTACTTCTAGTTCTAAAGATTCAATCTTTTGAATTTCTTCTTTTACAGTAGATTTATAATCATTCAATTCAAGTTTGGTAGATTCAAGTTTACTTTCATTATCAGAAAGTAATTTATTTGCTTCTAATTCTTCATCATCCAAGTCTTTTAAAATTTGTTCAGAATTATTAATTATGTTAGCTAAATCTGTAGCTGAGTTTTGAATATTATTTTTCTTTTGCTCCTCAAAAGTGATTTTAGAATTTAATTGTAAGATCTCTCTTGTTATCAAATCCAATTCTTTCTTCTTTTCTCTTAAAAAGCTACCTGTTGTCTTTTCATATTCAAGAACAGAAAAACCTAATTTCTCGCTCAAATCTTGGAATAAATCTTGTTGAATATTATCCCTCTTTTGGCATAGTTCAGTAAATGTTTGGTTAATAATTTCAATATTTGATTGAACTGAATCTTTTTCAGCATTATAATCTTTTTCAATAACATTATTATTATGATCAATCTGTTTGAGCAGTTGTTCTTTAGCCTTCTCTACAGAAATAATAAAATCTTTTAATTTATTTATCTTAACAACATTATTTTCAAAAGAAGTTTCTGACTGCTTTAAAAGTTCACACAAGGTTTTGATTTGATCTTGGCAATGTTGAATTTCAGTAATCAATTCATCTTTCAAAGAATTTAGCTCTTGAAATTCAACTTTATTCCATCTCACATCATTACCACTGGTACCAGAAGCAACACCACCAGTCATAATACCAGATTTTTGAATTACTGAACCATTTAATGATATAATTTTACAATTATAATTTTTCTCCCATTTCAAACTTTGGGCTTCTTGCAAAGTATCACTAACAATAGCATCACCACATAAATATTTCAACACATTTTTGAATTCGTCATTACAATTTATGACATCAGTGGCAAAAACAGCACCTTTGACAGGTAACAAAAAGTTTGGAGTCACTCCTGTTATGGTATCCATAGGAAGAAAAGTGGCAATACCCAATCTTTGTTCTTTCATATATGAAATACATTGGGTAGCAGTTAATGCTGTGTCAACAACAATAGAATATAAATGTCTTCCAATGATTAAAGAAACAACTTGATTGTATTTTTTAGAAGAAGGTCTAAACAAATCCAAAACAAAACCTTTGACACCAGGGAAAAATTTGGTTAATTTCCTTAAAATTTCTTTTAGTTTTGCTTCTTGCTTGGTCTCTCTTTGATCTGCAGCTAATTCATCAATTCTTAATAAAGTGTTTCTTAATTTGATATTATCAAAATCAATTTTTTTTGTCAAAGTTTGTATTTTGTTATTGTATTTTTTTTTTAAAGATGATTTTTGTTTGTTTTCAGATTCTAAAATTTTGATATTATCTTGATAAGCTTTTATTTCATTTAGTTTTTTTTGTAATTCTGTTTCTAAATCAAAGATTAAAGAGCTTGTTTGAATTATTTGGTTATTAACTTTTCTCAATTGTGATTTTTTTTCATCGAGTTCATTTAGTTTTAATTGAATAGTTTTGTCTAATTCAGAACCTTCAAAATCATTTAAATAAATTGCTTTAACAGAATTAATGTCATTCAAATCTTGTAGTGTTAAAGTTTGATATTTAGAATGTTCTCCTGCAATATCAAGTAAATTTTTTTCAGTTTTAAACTTTTCTGTTTCCAAAGATGATAAAGTATTTGTTAATTCTTGTAATCTTGTGTCTTGTTTCTCCAAATCTTGTTTTAAAAGTTGCTCTCTTTCAACAGATTCATTCATTAGTTTTAAATGAGTCTTTCTGTTATTATTCAATTTAATTAATGATTTGGTTTTAATTTTGTTTATTTGATTTTCAATTTTTTTAATTTCACTATTTTTTGAATTTAAATTATATTCCATTTCTACATGCTCAGATTTGAAAGATTGTAAAGAGATTTCTTTTTTAGATAAGTTTTTTTCCAATTTTTTTAAACTTTCATCAACAGATTCTTCTTTTTCATAAAAAGAATCCAACTCGGAATCTACTTGAAACAATTTCCACAAGTAATATTGAGTCCAAATATGTTGTTTTTCTTCAATTTTAGAAGAGTATTTTTCATCTTTAATAACACTCTCTTTGTAATGAATTAATTCAGTTTGTAATCGTCTTTTTTCAATAATAGATTCTTCACATTCACTAGTTGCTTTCAAATACTGATTTTTTAAAATATCATATTGTTTTTTAAATTTAATAGATCCTGATATTTGTTCAAAAAAATCAGTCAAATCTTGTGGATTTTTAGAAGCAACTTGTTCAACATCACCTTGAAATACTAAAAAATTTCTAACTTGAACAAGAATATTTTCTTCTTTTAGATTTTCAACATATGCTTCAAAATCAACTTCTGAATCATTAATTTTAAAAGAGTTGTTGCCATTTATATCAATATCTCTATGGAATTTTATAATATCACCATTATCTTTTTGGTAGTGAGCTTCAACAAAAGCTGTAGTAACTTCATGTTCATCTTCATCATTATTATTACCATTATCATCCGAATTTTCATTTTCATCATCTAATTTCTTACCTCTGTATATAAGTTGTGTTAAAGAAGAAGATCTTAAATATTTATTATCAATCCCAAGAACAAAAGATATAGCATCCATGATGTTACTTTTACCAGATCCATTTGGACCAATTATACTAACAAAATCAGCAGAACCAACATGGATTGAGACTTTGTCTCTATAAGATTTGAAATTAAAGATTTCTAATCCAATAAGTTTACCCATTTTTTAATGATTGTAAATAATTTTATTTATATTGTGGTAATTATTGGTTTTTTATTATATGTTTGTTTATATTTATCTTTATTTGAATGTGTGTTTATGTTATAGTTTTGAAAGAAACTGACGCGTAGAAAATATATAATGTTTTTTAAATAAAAAAATTTTTTTTTTTCCTATTAAGACAAATCTCAATAAAAAAAAAAATAATAAAACATAGCATTATTTTTTTTTACAATTTTACGCGTTATTTAACACATGATCAAAATATTGAAATAATAAGAACGTGATTAAATACTCATATTTCTTTGTACAAATGTTTAACTTTAACTTTTGAATAATGTAATATTTATTTTATTAATTAATCTATTATTATTATTGTTTTTTTAAATAAGATGAATTTAAAATTCATTCAAACTCTCTATATATACATACATATTCTAGTTATTCAAAAAAATAGAAATTAAACAAAGTACATTTTGTATTATTCTAAGTCAAACTCCTATTTAAATGTATCATATACTCTAATATACATTATTATTATTTTTTTTTTTTTTTTTTTTTAAATATTCAAATGAAATTTTCTTAATCATTCATTTTAGTTTTTTAATGTATTATTATTTATAAATTTGTTTAAGCAACCCTTTTCATACCTTGCTGCATTTCTATATTTTCAAGGGCACCACCATTTATAAATTGCATATTGACTAATCTAGAATAAGCACCAGTACTATTCTTACAAACATATTTATATAGTCTCAAATTCAACTTATGTAAATAGAAGCCAATCATAACACAAAAGACGATAACACAAGAATTACCAACCATTTTAGCATTAAATTCTAGAGGCAAAGTTCTATATTTGATAACAATTACCACCCCCAAGAAGAAAATAATGGCAGATGTTATCACAATAAAAATACTCACTAGTAAAGTACCCCTGGAAACATCTCTTGTTTTATATATGTTAGCTTTACTAAAAGATGCACCAAACATTTTATCTTCTAAAGTAACATCATATTTACTTGCAGCACTTCCAGCTTGGTATATTCTCTCACTAGAGCCATTTTCTTCAGATAAAAAAGCAGAGTTCATTGTATTAATATAGTTTTTACAGAGATAAAAAAGATAATTTGTTGGTTTCTTTAGATTATTAATTTGTTTTTTTAATAAAAGTATTATATTTATAATAAAAAATTTTCAGATTTGAAATCTTGTATAAGAAGTTTAATATTTTTTAAAAAATTTTGTTTTTTTGATTGAACAGGAAATTTATTTTTTTCTTAAAAAAAAAAAAAAAAAAAAATTTTTTGTTTTTTTGGGTGTAAATTTTTCTCCACATACACCTGCATATATATTTCAAACAAAAGAAAATGCGAATATAGTCTTTTATCTCATCGCATGGCTGAAATAACATTTTCAAAAGAAAGTAATAATTACTTTTAATATTAACAAAAAGGGACTCTATCCTGATACATAGCTATTACATATTTTCCTTATATCATCTCATTCCATAAGTATTAATTTCATAATTTCCTACTTCTTCCACATCCTCCTCATCTTCATCATCATCATCATCATCACTAATACTACTGTGATCATCTGCATCACGATCCCAGTTGGCATACTCCTCATCAGAAGTTGGATGATCCATTAATATATTAGTATCCAAAGATATAATATGATTCAATATATTAGGTCTATGGTCTGCTTCCCAATCTTCCAGTAACCTTAAAAAAGTCTTGCCTCTTCTCTCCATCATATACTCCTCCTCCACACATAATCCCCCATTCACATTACTGTCAGAATTTATATAACCTTCTCTTACAACTTTATTGGAAAAATCCAATACTGCCAATTTGGAACAATGATCTTGAACGATTGCTGCATAAACTCTATCTCCATTTGCTTTTATCCCCCATATATTGTCAGCATCTTTCAAAAGTTCATGATGCAGCTGTTTACCAGTCCTTAAATCACAAATTGTGAATTGAGACTCTGAACCTAATATTAAAAAATTCTCATCAAACCAGAAAGAAGATGTTGGCACAGTCCCATCATGATAGTATTGAAATAAAACTTTATAATCATTCACATCCCATCCTTTAACAGACCCATCAGCTGCTGCTGAACAAAGAATATCACCTTTCAATTCTAAAAGACCTACTAAACCGGCATGCCCATTTAAGATCATTGCAGGTCTATTATAGGTCAATTGCCTGTTATTGTCAAAATCCTTGTAACTATAGTTTCTATCAATTCTCAAATCCCAAACAAATATTCTGAAATCTGTTGATGTTGAGAAAATTTTTTGTCTTACATGATCAAAACAGACTGCATAAACTCTATTTCCATGTCCTTTTAAAACTGTTATACATTTCATTTGTTTTAAATCCCAAATTCTGCAGGTTCCATCATAAGATCCTGTGACTAATATGTCTTTATGAACTGACATCGATCTTACAGAGTCAGTGTGACCTTTTAGAGTTCCAATATAGTATTTGTTTCTATCCAGCATTGGAAGTGTGATTGGTTCATTATCGTCAATGGTTTCTTCTATTATATCAATATTTGTCCCATTTAAAGGCAACTTCCAAACTAAAACATTGCTGTCTCTACTTCCACTAACAATCATTCTTCCATGTTCTTCAGTATCTGTCAAATCTAAGCATCTAACTGTTGATGTATGTCCCATAAAGACATGTGTACAAACAAATTTGTTTAAATCCCATATTCTTATAGTTCGATCAGTGCCTGCAGTGATCAATTGGTTTGTTTCAGTATTATATTTCAGAGCCCAAACACCACCATCATGTCCTTTTAAAGTTTTTAAGAAATTTCCTTGGTGATCATATATTTTTATAAAAGTGTCATCTGCAGCAGTGATCACATGAAATGGTGTCAATTCAAGGCATGTGATAACATCGACATCATGTGCATTCACTATTCTTGTAAAAGGGACTTTATCAGATCTCCTCCAGTTATAAAATTTTAATTCTGCATTTTTGAATTTTGAGTAGTTTGTTTGTAAAAGAAAATTGTTTTCCTCTTGTTTTTCTTGAATCTTTGTATTTTTAAAATAGTTTTCCCTTTTCATAGCAAAAGTCCAAAGATTATCATCTTGTTTAATCAACTTTTCAAATGACTTATTTACCAGCATGCACTCCTTGAGATCAGTTATTGGTAAGTTTGTAAAAATTTCTGTTATAACATTTTGAGGTAATATTTGTGTAAAATCGGTTTTTAAAGCAGGTTTTAAAGTATTAATAAGATCAGATATTTCAGTTTTGTTTAATGATTTTAACAATTGCCAAAGAGTCAATTGGTCATGTTGTTTAAGAAGATTTGAATCCAAAAGTTTTTCAATATTATTATCAACAATTATACTATTAGAATTATTGTGGCTGTTGTTGTTATTATTAGTATTATTACTATTTGAATTAGAGCCACTTTCATTATCTGAATTATCTGGAGATAGAATTACATTATTATTGGTATTACTAATACTAGGTATATCTTTATTAACAATTTTAGTAATTATTGATGCACTTTTATTGCTAATGCTTTCAGTATCTAAGTCTAATAAAGGATATATCTTATCACCATTTGTCTGTGATACAACAGTGCTGTTATTAATAAGATTCTCTTTAATATAGTATTCCAACAGTTTATCATTAACATATGACTTGTTGTTTCTTCTACTGTTATTATTTAATTTGGTTATTTTATTATGTTTATTGTTTATATTAATTCTTGTATCATATGTTACTCTTGAACTTCTTGTTTGATTATTGTTAATTTTCATTTTGTGGTAATAATGATATTATTATTTCAAAGATAGACAAGCAAAAAAAAAAAGATAGAATGAATGAATGGATGTAATTTAAAAGCTTTTTTTATTTAATATAAAACTTGTGGTAATGGATAGATATACTTTAATCAATAATTTAAATATATTGCATTAATATATGTATATATTTCTTTTTTAAATCTAATTAATAATATTATATATAATTAAGTATATAATAATCTTGTTTGTATTTAAAGTAAATAGTGTGTTTTTGGTTTAATTTATTTATTCAGTTTTAAAGTATATATAGAAAAAATTTCATAATAATTTAAACTGCTGTAAGAGTTAATAAAAACATTATCATCATTGCCATCATAAAACAAATAATTTATGATTTTTTTTTTTTTATGAAAATTTTAATAAAACTATTGTTGAAAAAAAAAAATATATATATATATAAATTGGAAACAAACAAAAAAAAAAACAAAAAACGAAATGCGCATATCCATTGGATTCTTTTTTACAAAAAAAAAAAAAAAATATATATATATATTAAAAATATTACACCTTTTATGGCAGGGTAAATATTATAAATTTTCTCACAAAATTTCAATTTAAAGCAATTCTATACAAAAAAAATATATGAGATATACATGATTACTGAACAAAAAGTTTTAATAAACATAAAGTAATATAATGTTAGTATAATGAAAACATATTAATATATATGTATTGTATAAAAATTATTATTCATAAACAGTTTATTTAAATATACTCAATACAGTTTTATATTTTTATTTATTGAATTTTTTTTTAAGAAAAAATAACCCTATATGGTAGCACCGGAAGTTTTGAACTAAGGATAAAAATAAACAAACATTTAACCGATATGAAAGAGTTGCCTTTTTTATTATTAATATATGGCTTTGTTTTTTTTATTTAATCATAATAAATACTGAATTACTATATAATATATAGTAAATAGACCTGTTATAAATCAATAGTAAACACATTACCCATATACATATAAATATATATAGTCATTGTTATTATTAAGTTTAATGTCAATTACAGAAAGAGAGATTATTATAGTCGGTGCTGGCGTTATTGGTTTATCTACTTTATATAGATTATTAGAAGATATTAACAATTCTTCTGATAATAACGATATCAAGTATTATATCAATATAATTGCTAAAAATGGACCTTCTTTGGATATTAATGATGTAAAATATTCACCAGATTATACTTCCTTCTTTGCAGGTGCTCATCAAAGACCGTTTCCAAGTGACTATTCAGATGATGATAAGTTAACTTTTCAAAGAAGAGAATCTATATACACTTTAGAGACTTTCAATTTTTTTATCAACAAAGGATGGAATTTAATCAATGAATCAACTATTAAATTTGTGAAGGGGTATGACTGTATTGAATCTCCTACTTCTGAATATGTTAATTTCAATGATGGATATAATAATGGAAACTTGAAAAATTTTACTATCAATGATACAATTGATCCTGATTTAGTTCCTTTGAAAGAGCAAGTTGAATGTAAAATGATTAATTCATATGATACATATGTTGTCAATACGCCATTATATTTGTCTTTTTTGTTAAAGAAATGTATAGAATTAACCAAGAAATGTAAAAAAAAAATTCAATTTAAATATAATTTTGATATTAAAATTTCTTGTTTAAAAGATGCTGTAATATTTGGAGCCCAATCACCAAATAAGCCAGTAATAATTAACTGTACAGGTAAAGGTCTTCAATGGGAAACAAGTGCTCCTGATAATGATTATTGTCCAATAAGAGGACAAACATTGTTAATTTCTGTTCCAAAACCAGAAACATCTTCTAATCCTTCATACATTTCTTCTTTTTTCAAATCAAAAGATAGTGATATTTCAAACAATAACATTGTTTCAAAATTTGAAAGTGCTACAATAACCCATCAATCCTCTCCTGAAATTGGTGAATGGACTTTCTACATTCAAAGACCATTACCAAAAACACATCCAGACTACAATTCAAAATTATATTTTATCATTGGTGGTACTAAGAACTTAAATTGCAGTTCTGAAAAAATTTCAGAAAAGGACACACAAAAATTATTGCAAAATGGACAAAGATTGTTTCCAAACTTGTTTGCTAATGATGATTGGAAGTTGGAAAGAATTAATGTTGGTTTCAGACCTGCAAGAAAAAACAATAAAGGTTCTGAAGTTTCATTATGTCATAAGGTTTTCAATGGTGAACCTTTTGCCATAATCAATGCCTATGGATTTGCAGGATATGGTGTTGAATGTAGTATGGGTGCTGCTGCTCATGTTATTTCTTTACTAAAAAGAGGATTTAGAGAAAGTCTTTTATAAGTTATAAGAGGAAAAAAAAAACGATCTAATTTAATGGGGGAAGGGGGGGGGGGGGGGTTTTTTTTTAGTTCATTTGTGTATTGAATTATTTAGAATATATATGTTTTTTTTTCTTTTTTCTTTTTTCTATTTTTAAAAATAATAAGAATAAATCTTTAAAAAAAATTATTTACTCATTTCTTTTCATTAATATATTTATTTTTATTTTTTATTATTATTATTTATTTACTTAAATTATTTACTTAAAAGTTGATGGATTTAGAGAAAGCAGCTAGATTAGCTTCCTTAAAGGCTTCAGATAAAGTTGGGTGAGCATGGCATACTCTGGCAACATCCTCAGCAGAAGCACCGTATTCCAAAGCTAAACCAGCTTCAGCGATCATTTCACCAGCATTTGGACCAATGATGTGAGCACCCAAGATTCTTTCACTTTCAGCATCAATCAAAACCTTAACAAAACCGTCAGTGTCTAAGTTAGTTTTAGCTCTAGAGTTAGCAATGAATGGGAATTTACCAGACTTGTACTTGATACCTTCTTGCTTCAATTCTTGTTCAGTCTTACCAACCCAAGCGACTTCTGGATGAGAGTACATAACAGATGGAATATTGGCATAGTTTACGTGACCATGACCAGTTTTTATGATTTCAGCAGCAGCGACACCTTCTTCTTCAGCCTTGTGAGCTAACATAGGACCAAAAGTGACATCACCAATGACTTTAATATGAGGGAACTTTGTGTTAAAGTTGTTGTCAATTACTAATCTACCTCTCTTATCAACATCTAAACCAATCTTCTCAGCATTCAAACCTTGAACGTATGGTCTTCTACCAATAGCAACTAATAAAACATCAGCTTCTAAAGTTTCTTTTTTACCATTCTTGACACCTTCAACTTCAACAGAGACAGTATCACCATTTCTAGTGGCACCTAATACTTTAGTAGAAGTCTTGAACTTGAAACCTTGTTTGGTCAAGAACTTTTGAGTGGCTTTGGCAACTTCATCGTCCATAGAAGCACCAATAGCAGGTTGAAATTCAACAATGGTGACTTCAGATCCTAATCTGGCATAAACGGAGCCCATTTCCAAACCAATAATACCACCACCAATAATGGCCAACTTTTTTGGAATTTCCTTCAAAGACAAGATACCAGTGGAGGAAACAATTCTTTCTTCATCAATAGTGATACCTGGGAATGGAGTAACTTCAGAACCAGTAGCAACAATGATGTTATCAGCAGTTAAAATAACTTCTTCTTCAACACCATTTGGAACTGGAGAAACTTTGATTTCATGTTCACCTTCAAAAGAACCATTACCCTTATAATAAGTGACACCATTCTTCTTGAATAACATTTCAATACCACCAGTTAATTCTTTGACAACTTTGTCCTTGGCAGCTTGGAACTTGGCAACATCCATCTTGACATTGTCAACAATAATACCTCTGTTGGCGGAATCATGTTGAATTTGATGGTATAAATGAGTGTTGTTCAAAAGAGCCTTTGATGGAATACAACCAACGTTTAAACAAGTACCACCTAAAGTACCTCTCTTTTCAACACAAGCTGTATTGAAACCTAATTGGGCAGCTTTAATAGCAGCAACATAACCACCTGGACCACCACCAATGACAACAACATCGTGTTTAGCTGTCTTGGCTAAAGCGGCAGCAGAAGTAGAGAAGAATGATCTTTGAACAGAGTTTCTCAACATTATTTAAAAATAAATAAAAATGTGATTTGGTTTATATAATGATAAAAGAAGTTATATAATTTCTTTATTGGGCTCGAATAAGTAAATATCTTTATTTTAAATACTTAGTTAACAATATATATGTACGATATAAAATATTAATAAACAATCTTATTTAAAATAAATAAAATAAAATTTATGGAGGTTACCAAAAAAAAAAAAAAAATTTTATTTTTTTATATAAAAAAAAATGTTAGGTTTATAAAAATTTCATGTTACACCGATGGTATTAAAACAACATCAACAAAATTTTTATTCAAAAAAAAATATATATAATTTTTAAAATAACGGAGAAGTAAATCCGTAAAAATAGAATAAAATAATTAGTTTTTTTTTTAAAAAAAGTCTTTAATCAATAGATATACTTTTCCTAAGTAGGAATAATATGGATGTTGACTATTATTATAATAGTAATAACATTATAATTAATTATTAAATACAGTATATATATTATAAGCAAAAACAATTTAAAAAAAAAATTTATATCTTTAAATAATATAAATATAATACATCTTAAGTCAAACAAAATAAAAAAAATCACTTACAATTATATATATATATATATATGATTAAGAAAAAAAAAACATTTCTTTTCTTATTTCAATATTAACACTATAATTGAATAGCTTTTGCATTTACTTCATTAGTTAAAACTTGTATAATGTTATCTTGAAGAATTTTATCAGACAAATCTGTTAAATGTTTCTTTGGATCTTGTTTACCAACATATCTAACATCATCTTTTTCAGAGTTGTTTGTTTTATCTTCTTTTTTAACTGTTTTTTCTTTTTCTGTTTCATCTTCTTTCTTTTCTTCTTTTCCTTCCTTCTTATCTTTCTCTTCCTTTTTATTTTTCTTCTCTTCTTCATCTTGTTTCTTTATTTCATCTTCTACTTTCTTGTTATACAATTTAGTCAATTTGGTCAAATTCTCCAAATCTCTTTCATGGTTACAATGAGCTTCGATTTCTTCCAAATTGCTACCTTTATCCAAAACTAATCCTTTAGTCCATTGTTTTTTATGTAATAACATCATCAAATCTAACTCCTCACTATTTTTCAAATAATCAATATTCAAAGAGTAATATGCTTTATTTAATCCATGAACCAAAGCTGTCAAATTAGGTTTATTCAAAAATGGAACGTTAGATGTTGTTTGTCTAGGTTCTCCAAATTTCATCATAGTAGAAGGGTCGATCAATCTGAAAGCATCAATGACAACTTTACCTTTGACAGATTGAATAGGATCCACCACGACAGCTACAGCTCTAGAAGACAATTGTTCAAAAGTTTTTTGAGTATTAACATCAACTGAGGATAGCCAACAACCAAAACCAGGGTGTGAATGGTACCATCCAACGACATTTTCAAATCTTCCTGTCTGTTCAAGCATTTCCATCATTTTTGTTTGAAAAACATCATCAACTGCCTCAACAGATACACCAGTACCAGATTGTGGCATTGCAAATACATCAACAACATTGACTGTGTATTCATCCACAAAAGAACCTAGCATTAATCCCATGACTTCCATTGGTACACCTGCTCTACCATGTCTTAACATTTTCAATAGTGCAATTGGGGAGATATAAACTGTTTCCTTAGAGTCTTCCATGTTGGAATCAACAGGAGCTGTTCCTAATCCTTGCTTCCCACTACCCATTTGTTGTAATAAACGATTCATTTTATTAAGATTTATATATATGTAATTTTGTTAAGATTTATATTTTTATATATAATTTTTTGGTTTTTTGAGTATTTCTATTTTATATAAGTATTTTTATTATTTTTTACCTATTATCTATATAAAATTAAAGAGTGGCAAAATTTTCGTGTAAGTGGCAAATTAATTTTTGTTTTTTTTTAATAAGAAAAAATATATAAAAAAAAATGATTAACCCCGGTATAGTCACATGATACCAACAACCTTATTAAAATCATTAAACAAAAAAATAAAATAAAATAAAAACTAAGGAAAAAGACACACATAAAATAAAATCCCTCAAAAAATTTATCTAAACATATAAGCAAGAGAACAAACATACCAACATTAGTATACTATATATATTTGCATATCATGGTTGAAACAACAACAACTGCTACTACTACTACTCTAAATCAGGAACAACAAAATGGGTCTGAAAACAATGACTCAATACTCAAATTGAGATCATCAGCTAATAATAACACAGAACAAGGACAACATCAAGTAAGGTTTGTTGAGGGTACAGTTGATAATGAAAATATGAACAAAAAGAAAACAAAAATTTGCTGTATATACCATCCAGATGATGATGGTGATGCTGAAGATGATAGTTGTGAGCATGACCATCATAATGAACATGTTTCAGCAGAAACTGAAAATTCTTCTTCAGATGAAGAAGAAGATGGTCTAAGTTATGAGCAAAGAAGAGCTAAAAGAATTGAAAGACGTAAAAAACAACTTATGGAACAAGAGAAAACTGAATACGTTCCTGCTAACAGTTATGAAGTGCAACCTGATTATAACAGCAAAAAACAAGCACAATAAACGTATAAACCTATTTAAGTAGTAATAAATTATATATAATAATAATAATAACAATTATAATTTTTAAATTATATAAATACTAATGTTTGTTTTATTTATAAAGCTCAGATTCGATAGACAATAAGATTGTATATACCTCTTTGCTCAATCTATAACTAGTGATACCAACATAAGTCATACAATTTTTTGAAATTTGTTCTAAATTGTTCTTAGTCTTTTCTTTAACATCAATAGGTTGTTGCTTCAAATTTTGTAATTGGGTGGCCAATTTTTGAACACATGCCATGGTTAAAATTAAAATTCCAGGTAAATTCTTTAAAATCGGATCAATACACAACAATTCTGACAACTCTTTTCCTTGTGTTAAAATAATAGTTGTGCTCTTTGCTGTGGTATCATATATTGGAACAAGGTTCAAATCTTTCAAGGAATCCAAAGTACCTGCAGCATCCCCAGCCAAATATTGTTGCCAAATATCAGCAACATTTAGCAAAACAGGTAATGCCAACTTATTTTCTTTACTAATGTCTCTAGCAGAGTTTGATGAATAACTGGTATAATTTTTGTTTATCAAAATAGCTTTGCTTAAAATAGAATTCATATCCTTGTTTTGCAAGTTTATGTTATGTTGACTTTCTTCAATGTTTAAGTAATCTAAACCGGCCAAGAAATCACCCAATGTTTTATTAACAATGGTAAAGACAGAATCCAAATTGTTTGCTAAATGATATAACAAGATAGCATCTTCAAATCTGCCTTCCTCTTCGGCTTTGAAAGCACATGATTCAGTAATCTTTTGGTAAAGGTTAGTACCATTATTAATTTTGAAAATAGAAGCCCTTTTCTCCAAGTATCCTTGTTGAATGACACCAGTTTTTAAATTGACTCTACCCAAAATGGCAGTGTAATCTTTAGAATATTCAATCAATTCTTTAATTAAAGTTTGAGTCAATTGTAAAATTTTATTATTTTGATCAAATCCTTCACTTGACAATGGTTTAAAAAATAATATCAAATACTCAATTACAATCTTTGGATCAGAGATGATGAAGGATTGCATATAAGAAGTAAAAATCTTCCATAAAGGTAATCCAACTTCGTTAAATTGATCATAGTCTAATTTCAAGGAGTCATGAATGGCAAATAGTAAATGGACAGAGTCGATATTGAATCTGTTCTTGTCATTAACCATATATTCAGCAAGGTTTTCATATAAACCAGTTAGCAACAATACTTGGTAATACAATTTCAAACCAAATTGTTGTTCTCCCAATGAAACTACAGTTTGTTTGAATTCTTGGAAAGTGTATTGATCAGAAGATTCTCTAACTTTATAGATATCCTTGATTTCATCACAGCCTTTTGTTAAAACAGCTAAATGGAACCAAACCCAATCTTCCATTGATTCAACAACACTACTAACAATTTTACCAGCCCCAGAACTTTCTCCATTCAAATCTATTTTACCAATAATTTTGAAAACAGACATCTTATAAGGATCAACATTAACATCATTTTTAAACAATTTATATTCCAACAAAATTCTTTGTTGTAATTCAGCAGTCAACATTCCTTCTTTAGCAAAATGTTTAAAAAAATTGGATAATTGTGGACAGATCTTATTGAAAATTGTCTTTTGAGTTATGATATAATCAGTAGCTTCTTTAACACAACCACCACGTAACAAAAAATACAAAACACACCAAATTGGAATGTTATTGACAATAGTCAAGTTTGAAGACTGCCATTCGCCTGATAATGGATTTTGAAATTTGGAAGAGATGTAGTGAATGTATTTGTTGACAGTGGAGGGAAGACCTTCATTAACAGAACTCTTTGAATAGTAATCTAGAATATAATTGTGAAATTGTTGTTCTAAAAACAATTGAGATTTTTTGTTTAATGGTAAATCGTTTTGAACAACATCAGTTTGGAACTTTAAAATTTCTAAACATTCTAATAAATGTCTATTGTTTAATTGGTTATTATCACTATTGTTGTATAAGTATTGATAAATCATATCTACTAAGGAATCAGTGGAGTCAACATTAGTATATGACTCTTTATTACTATTATGTTTGTATACAATCTTGGCATATTCTTCAAAAGCATCTCTTTGGGTTTGAGAAGAGTTCACATTAATCTTACAGTTAGGGAAAGTTTGCAAAAGCATGAATTTTTTAGTTGTGTTGCTTCTAGATTTTCTACCAAGGGAAGATGAAAAAGTAAAAGTTGAGTTTGGAGAGTCAACAGCAAATTCATCAAGATCTGGAGATCCTTTTAATAAAATAGATTGAGATTTTTTGTGTTGTTTACCATTAGAAGATAACCCAAAATGGGCTTTTAAATCATTTTTTCTTTGTGCATATGTATCATTATCAAGAACTGTTGGTAAAGCAGTATCAGAAACGTTCAATGATTCTTCAATAGATGCTAAAATGTTTTGTTGTTTCTTATCCTTTAAATAAACATCAATTTTATTACTTGTAACACTAGAGCTTCTTTTGCTTGAAGAACCTGTTCTAGAGTTAACATTCTTAGATGCTCTAGTCAATCTTTTATTCTTACTAATTTTTTTCAATTCATCAATAAATTGTTCAGCTTCATGCACATTAAAACCGGAACCAGATAATAAATAATGGGCTCTTGTTAAGTTATCACCAATTTTTGATAATTTCTTATTCAAAAGATTACTACTTTCACAAAGTTCATTTAGACTTGGTGTTATGTTAACATTCAAAGTGGATAAAGCAGATTGATCATTCAAAGAATCATGAGTTGGTAATAAATGGCATCCGTCAAGTAAAGCATTAATTTTAGATTTTTTTGGAATCTTTGATTTTTGTTCTGTAGTTTGAGACAAAAAATTTTGTTTATCATTGTTATTTAAAGTAGATTGATTGTCAAAAGTTAATCCGGAAGAACCTGGTTGTGTTGTTGTTGTTGTTGTTAAGTTTGAGTTAGCACCAAATAAAGTATTAGATGTAGTTGGAGCAAGTGTGGTATTAGCATTGTTATTCAAAGCAAGATTAGTTGCTGGTTTGTTGCCAAAAGAAAAGCCTGTTGTTGTTGTTGGGGCAGGTGTGGTATTAGCATTAGTAGTAGGTAATGTTGGTTTAGCTCCAAATGAAAAACTAGAAGTAGCAGGGTTTGGAGCTGCTGCTGGTGTTACACCGCCATTACTATTTGTATTATTATTATTATTACTATTTCCAAAGTTAAACATATTGAATAATTTATATATATATTTTTAATAATGGTCTCTTATTTTTTTTTTTATTATTCTTCTCTGGAAATAATAATGATTAAAAATATATATTTTATAAAAAGTTATAAATTTGCCACTTTTATTTTTTTAAACAAAAATGAGAACTTGAATTAATGTACACGAAAAACATAAGCAAGAAAAAAAAAAAAAATTTTTTCCCTTCCTTTTTGAAAAAAAAAAAATTAAAACATTAGAGAAAAAGAAATTTCATACAAATAAAAAAAATAGGATCTAATAAAAAAAAAAATTTTTTCAAAAAAAACTGTAACACGTGATTATATCGATATATATAAAACTATTTATTTATTAGTTAATCAAAACCAGCAAATGCAACACTCTTTTTAGCTTTCTTCTTTGGTTTATTTTCATCAATACTGCTCATACTCTCTAATTCATCTCTTCTTTCTTGCTTAAATTGTTCTCTTTTTGTCTTTCTTCTTGAAGATCTTGCATTAGAAGCTTTACTCTTAATATCTAGTTTAGCAGTTTCTAATTTTTCTTGTTTTTCTTGTTCTCTTCTTTCAATCTCTAATCTCTTTAATTCTCTAATCTCTTCCAATCTTCTATCCTTTTCTAATTTACTTTCAATAACTTCATCTTGTTTATCACCAATTGTTTTGGCTAATCTCTGAAGGATTAGAGTGTCATTATCTTCTATGAATTTTTTACCTTTTTTACCAGTTTTGATCTTCAAACCTGTCTTTATAGATTTGTTTAATATTGGTAAGTTTTTTTCAACTCTTTTAGCCAATACTTCTCTTTGATGTTTAGATTTTCTTTGAGATCCATATAATAATGCTCTCTTTTGTTCTTTTTTAGATGGAGCTCTAGAACCTGGGTCTTGTTTAGCTTGTTTTTTGTCTCCTTTGAATGATAATTGGTTAGCAGCTTGACTGTTTGATAGTATCTCAGGGGTGACTTCTTTCATCAAAGATTGTCTTTTAGTTCTCTTAGCAGTACCCATTTTATGTAAATATATATTAATGTGTATGGTTTAAAATTTGGTTTTCTATTAAAGATTTATTTTTTGTTTTTGTTTGCTAAAATGAATAGTTTAAAATCATATAATATCATCTCTATAACTTTTTTTTTTCTTTCTTTTTTTTTGTATGTATGTCCCAATTAGGAAATTAACTTATATATTTTTGCAAACAGTTGAAAAAAAACCTATATATATTTTTTTTCAATGTTTTTTCTTTAATTCCGAAAAAAAAACAATCTAATAAGGTTTTTTTTTTATTTTATGTTTTTTTTTCACTTTACAACTAAAATAATGTTTAATCAAAGAAATAAAGTTAATATTTTATAAAATATATTGAATAGAGTATAACATATTATTTTTAAATTTTTAAAAGAAAGAGAAAAGATTCAATATAACATGAGGGAATTTTTTTTTTTTTAATTTTTTTGGTTAATTATATTTTTTAACATTTATATATATATTATTATTTATAAATAATATAATAATTTTTTTTTTTTTTTTAATTGAGACAAATACATATAAAAAATCAAAGATTTAATCTTTATTTTCTTCTTATTGTTGTTATTACTTTAAGCAGTTGGCTTTTCAGCATCTTCATCTTCATCTTCTTCCTCTTCTTCTTCTTCTTCAGGTTTTTCATATTCACTTTCATCTTCAGTTTCATAAACATCTTCTGGACCATAGTGCATAGATAAAGTAGGCTTGACAATAGCAGAATCTAAAGTCCAAGCATCTAAAGCTTGTTCACAATCCATGATAATTTGTCTGGAAGCATCATAACCATCATAATTTGGTCTTTGTTCACCTGGAACAACAGGGTTGACATCTAATAATTCTAATAAAGCTTTACCGTAACCAGCAATCAAAGCATTCTTCTCAGCTAATTCCTTGTAAGCATCAAATAAGTAGAAGTAAGCAGCTTTTAATTTTTCTCTGGTAATATTGGATAATTGGGCTTCAGCGACTAAAGATTCAGCTTCAGCTCTAACCAATTCTTGTTCCAAAACAGCAATCTTAGTAGAGTCTGGTTGCTTGTATCTTAAGTGAGCAATTTGATCAGCAATCTTTTGCTTTCTGTCTCTTGATGGTTGAACGGAAGCTTCCAAGTTTCTAATAGATTTCAAAGTCAATCTGTATTGGTCATACTTGTCAATAAATTGATCATCTAATTCAGCTAATTCATAAATTAAAACACCTAGTTTATCAGAGATATCAGAAATATCATCATCACCACTTTCACCCCAATTTGATAATTGAGAGGCAGAATCTCTCTTTTCAGCGACAACTAATTCCCAAGATTTTTCAACACCTCTTTCTAATTTAATCAAAGAGTTTAACTTTCTAGCTAATTCTGGACCAAGAGAACCAGCTGTTTTGGATCTGATGGAAGTGGATAAAGAGTTACCACCAAAGAATTTGTTCTTATTGACAGTAGAAGACTTAGGTGGTAATGGGTTTTGTAATTCAGCTTGAGTAGGAACTCTACTGGATCTCATAGAATAAGTTCTGTTCATTTTTTGTTGTTGTAAATTAATATTTTAAAAAGAAAAAGAATATTTAATAATTGAATAGATTATATTTTCTATTAATAATATTATCTTTTCCTTAGGTTTTTTGTTTAATTTTGTTTATTTAATTATTGTTAATAAGAATGTGAAAATAATAATAAATATATCCCTACTTATATACCTAATTTATTAGTCCTTTTTTTTTTTTCCAACATTTTCCCCTTAAATAATTGTTTCAAAAAAAAAAAATATATGTTTTTTCTTCGAAAAATAAATTTTTTTCCCCCATTTAGAACAAGAAAAAAAATAATTTCTAACAACAATCAAAAAAAAAAAACTGTATTTTTTTTTTTAACCCACCCCTTAAAAAAAAATTAAAAAAAAACAATACTTCAGCACCGCACCACACGTACATTACACACACACACCTACGTAAAAATAAAATTTTTTTTAAAAATTTTATTTCATACATAAATGATGAAACAAAGGGCTGGAATTCAGTAAGGGTTCACACAACAAATCACATGATTAATTAATAAAAAAACAAATAATTACCCAGAAAGTATATATATATATATACATATATAATAATTTATTTATTTATTATAAATCATCAAAGAACCCATTACTACTTTTAGAATTACCATTAATCTTTTGTTTTTTATTTTTTTTAGTATTTCTTACTAACTCCTTCCAATCTTCTTCTAAATCACTATTATCATTTTCTTCTTTCTTTGCCTCTTCAATAGCATTCTTCTTCATATCTTTTTTAATCAATTCTCTCTTTGTAACTAACTTCTCTTTTCTAGCTTGTCTTTTTTCCTTTGACTCCACTTTATTTGACCATGCAACTGTCTCTTCTGGTTTCTTAGATTTACTATTTTTGCTGTTCTTAGCCTCTTCTAAATCTTTTATTCTTTTAATTTCTCTAGATTTATCCAAATATTTATATTCTCTCATATTAAAAGATTCCACAAACCAACCATTTTTCGCTTTAACTTCTTCTATCTCTTTTCTCTGTTCTTCATCAAAATAACAGTCTAAATGTTTAAATTCTTTCAAAAAAGAGTCTATCTCAGGAGATTTGGGTAAACGAATACATCCAAACAGTTGAGCTAATTTTATGAAATTTATAGAATTGATTCTAAAGATAGACTTCAAAACATGCATTTTATAACCTCTAATGAAAGAAACAATCGCTGAAACGCTTTCATCAAATCTTAGTCTATCCTGTAAAACCCATTTATACAATTCATTCTTATTATAATATCCTTCTATATCATAACTGCATGATATCTCCATCAACTCAATCCCGTATTTCACATTCATATATTCAATATACTCCAATTCTTTAGTATCTTCTTGCACAAATAATAAAGCATTTCCTGCTTTCCCTCCTCTAGCAGATCTACCAGACCTATGCAAAAAAATCTCAGATGTAGTAGGTGGATCAAAATGGATAACCAAATCTACATCAGAAATATCAATTCCTCTACTAGTCAAATCTGTTGTTATCAAAACACTCTTTCCGGAGACTGTGTCATTTTTGAAAAGTTGCAAAGTCTTGTCTCTTTGAATATTTGTCAGTTTACCAGAGATGGAATATATTGGTAACTCCTTCCCATTAGGAAATTTGTAAAATAAACTATTATCTTTAGCAGATCTTAAAAAATGATTTATCAATTTGTGGAAATAGGTCACCTCTGTTGTTGTTGACATGTAGACAATACATCTTTGATATTCTGTCTTTTGTAAGACTGCTAGCAATTGATTCAATTTTTCATCAGTCTTTGTTGAAATATAATTCAAAGTCAGTTCCTTAGGTTTGTTCATTGCATTTACTGTGATTTTGAATGGATTTCTCATAGCTGTCTTTGTAACTAATAGCTTTGGATTACTTATTGTTGCTGAAAATAACCCTGTTCTCTTTTGTTTCGGTAAAATTGTCAAAATTGTTTGTATATCTTTATCAAAAGATGGATCTAAAAGTAAACGATCACATTCGTCTAATATTAAATAAGAACAATCTTTTGTATTTATTATTGGATGCTTCAAAAAATCCAAAATTCTTCCAGGAGTACCTATCAAAATTTGTGGTTTTGTAAGTTTGAATTTAGATAAATCTTCATTCAAATTCTGTTTCTTATCACCACCAACTAGTAATAAAGTATTTGGTGGGTTATAATGATTGATTTTAGAAGCTTCAGAGTCTTCTTTTTCTTCTTCAATAACTTCAGTCTTGTCATTATAAAAAGATAATATAAATTTAAACACTTGTTCAACTTGCACTGCTAAATCTCTTGTTGGAACAATAACCAAAGTGTGGAAAGAATTATTTATATTTTTATGTAATTTTGGACCATTATTTGGCAAATTTGTATCATCCAACTTAGCAACGGAACTGTCTCTTATGCATCTCTCTAATATAGGTATCACATAGGAAAGAGTCTTACCACTACCGGTGTAAGATTCTACAATAACATCTTTTCTATTACTGGATAGCATTGGAATGGTCATCGCTTGTACTGGTGTAAGTGTTTCAAAATCATAAGCTTGAATGCCTCTTTTGATAAAAGGTAATAAAGTATAGTCTAAATTGTCCCAAGACAATGATGTTTTATCCGACATTTGTATTAATAATTTATTGGCGTTTTGGTATTTTGAATTTCTTGTTAATTAATTTTTAATAGATTTGTTAAAATCAGATATAAGTTTAATTTTTTTCTATGCTTTTTTTTTTCCATGCTTTGCCCAAATTAGGAAAATACCATGTGATTTATTTCAGAAAAAAATGCTAAAAAAAAAGAAATGTTTTAATTTTTTTTTCTTTTTTTTTAAATTTTTCACTTTGAAATTATAATTAATGATGTTTCAAAATTAAATCTTATGTTACCCCCAAAAATAATAACAATCATTCTTTTCTTTTTCTTTAGGAAACTTCTGAATGATCAGAAACTTTTTCAAAACAATAACCATAAAAAGATTCAATATTACAAAAATGCCATCAAATAGTATTGACTACACAAAATGGGACAAAGAGCAATTAATAAACAAAATTAAACAACTTGAAAACCCATCCATATCTACCTCAACTCCTAGTCCTAGTGAATTGAAGCCATTTTCCTATCTGACAAGAAAAGTCACTTTGAAATTCTCATATTTAGGCTACAACTACTGTGGATTAGCATACCAGGCAACAGACTCTCCACTACCCACTGTTGAAGAGACTATTTTCAAAACAATGGTTAGAGTCCGTTTAATGGACAAATATGATCCTGAAACACTATCAAAACTTAACTTCAGTAGGTGTGGTAGAACTGATAGAGGTGTCTCTGCAATGAATCAAGTAATGTGTTTAGACTTGAGGACAAAATTCAAGACTCAAGAAGAAATTGAAAACAGAGACAATGACATCAATGAGATCAACTATATCAAACTATTAAACAGTGCTTTGCCAGAGGATATTTGGATTCATTCAGTCAGTTTGAATTGCAAGCCTGATTTTGATGCCAGGTTTTCTTGCAAGTATAGACATTACAGATACTATTTCAAATTGGAACCTCATATGGATCTTGCAGCTATGAAAGAAGGATGTCAAAATTATGTTGGTGTAGATAAGGATTTTAGAAATTTTTGTAAAGTGGATGGAGCTAAGCAAATAAGTAATTACAAAAGAACCATGTTTTACTGTGATATTGTTCCTGTTAATTTGCAAGAGAGCGTTTACTGCTTAGATTTAATGGGAACAGCTTTTCTTTGGCATCAAGTTAGATGTATGATGGCTGTTCTATTGATCATCGGTGAAGGTCAAGAAAAACCAGATATAATCAATAGATTAATGGATGTTGAAGGAGAGTTTCCTACAAGACCTAATTATAATATGGCTGATGATGTACCTTTAGTTTTATATGATTGTGTTTACAAGAATGAAGAAGAGATTAAATGGTTGCAAAATGATGATTTCAAAGATAATTCATATATGGCTTTAGTTAAAAGAGCTTCAAATAAGACAGTTTATTCATTATACTATGAAAATTTGGTTAAACTTGAAATGAGTAAAAACTTGATCAAATTTAATTCTAATCCAACAATAGTTTTTTCTGAAAAAGAAAATGAAGTTAGACAAGTATCTTTTGATAAGGAAAAATTTGGATCAAATTTCATAAATCATGGTGATGGGATTCATAAAAAATGCAAACAAATCATACCATTAGATAAGAGGATAAGACTCAGATCTTTCAAAGATACAAATGATAAGTGGAAACAAAAAAAGAAAGATAAAAAGAGATTATAATTTTTTTTTTTTTTTTAATTGTATATAGTGCTGTAATCCCAAAAAGTTCTCTCTCCAAGCTCACCATCACCATCGTCTATCCAAAGAATGCCTATTTGAACCATATCTGTAAGTACAGCAGAGCTTCTTTCAACTGACCACGTCTTTGTATCTTTAAGTTCTTGTATACTTATAAATGATTCTTTACCTAAATCGTTTTTTGTTTTGAGCAAATTTAAAACAGTTTCATGATCACTGCTGATTTCCATTGGGAAGCATCTAATTATTGGGGGTTTCTTTTTGTTTTCTAGATATAAAAGGGATATCCCTGAATTCCAGTAATTGCAATGGTTTGAAACAATATCTATAAGGTTCTGTTTGGAGATCATTATGTTGTAATTTGAAAAATGGTACTGCAGCTCTTTTAAAGTTATTAGTCCACCATTCATCATATTATTTTCAGAGATTATTTTGAAGAGATATATTGTGAGATTTAGCAACTCATCCTCATTGGAAAAAATATTAAGTGCGGTTATAGTTGTGGTGTCTATATTTAGTTTTATTAGTTGTTGTATATATTTTGTTGCTTGCTGTTTGTTTGCTTGTAGATACTCTTTGTTATTTTGTCCTAATTGGAGAATTCTGTTTTTATACACTGAAAGTTTTGTTTGAAACTCTTTTTCTGTTATATGACTGTTGTTCATTTGAAAAATAAAAGAGACAAAAAAAAAAAGTTTGTATTATTTATTTGAACTTTTTGGTTTATATATCTATCTTAAACTTGTTTTTCAAAAGTAATGTATGAATAGTAACTTTTTTTTTTCTTTTAATGATTGAATGATTTGAGATTTACTGTTTTTTTTTTTTTCATTATTATTAGCAATGATAAGCTTGTGCGGATATACCAATTAATTAAAAAACTATTTACATATTTTCTATATAATTAAACCAAGCATGCAAATACAATCTTTCTCTAATTTGAAGCTACATTTTCTCTTCTTTTTCAACTGTTGGAACAAATTTTCTTGTATGTTTGTTAGACTTGAAACTAATTTCTTTCTTTTTTTTACCTCCATTACTTTCTTGAGTTCTTAAATTGGCATTATTATAGCTTCTAAAAACATTTTTTGGTTTTGACAAAGTATTATCATAATAATTAAAATTTAAATTGTCATGATTGATAGCGTTATTATAATTTTCATTGTCTGCTAGCTCTTCTTGTTCTTCTTGCTCTTCTTCCAGAGAAAACTCTTCTTCTGGTATATTATTCAAAGAATAAGCACCTGTACTGTTGGTAGCAGAACCACTTCTTTTAAATTCTTTTCTATGTAAAATCTCATCAAAATTGTCAGGATTCAACTCTGATGAAGCTGTTGTTGTCAAACTTGCATTATCATCAACAAATCTGACACCACCATTAACATTGTTTTTATCCCTCCTTTCTTCAACATCATCATGATCCCCATATATTTCATCGCTTTCATCAAATTTACTATCATTGATATCAATACCTTCATCACTAGAATCTATATTATAAGAACGATTTTTCTTTCTGTTTTTATTATTATTATAGTAATAATTTTTTCTAAACTTTTTAAGCAAGAAAATTTTTTTTAAGAATTTTTTAATTTTTTTAAATCTTTTTTTCAAATTAGCAGCATTCTGGTACCAAGGTTTATTGACCCAAGATTCTTGACCTCTAAAAATTAACAAATCATATGTAAAAGCTCCTAGTAAACCACCAAGCAAAGGGGCAACCATGGGAATCCAGAAATAATGATGATTAGAATCAAACAGCAAAGAATGATGAACACCAACAGTCCAAAGAGCGAGTCTTGGACCCAAGTCTCTACTAAAATTCAAAGCTGCTCCTGTTTGTAAGGACATCGATGCATTTAGAGTAAAAATGAAAAAAAACAAGTAAACTGGAAACACTTCTGGGGATGTGTTATTGTATGGATCTGTCATGGCAAAGATACCAATTACAAGATAAAAAGATCCCATAAATTCACTGACAAACTGTCGTCCAGTGGTCAAATAGTCCAAAGGAACAGTCACAAACATGCTAGTAAAATCACTACTGGTTCTCCAATTAGGAAAAACTTCTTCAATGACTGGATGGAAAATACCAAAAAGAGTCAGTCCAGCCACATAAGCACCAAGTAATTGTGCAATCAAGTATGGAAAGAATAACTTAAATTTCGGTGAACCTCTAAACAAAAAATTAATCAATGTTATACACCAGGACAAGTGGGCACCTGAAATGGAAGAACCACCAGCAGCAAAGAAAGCAGCCACAACAGACCCAGCCCAAGCCAGTTGTACGGAGATGTTGTAGTTTTGTGTTATTGTTGTGACTCCAGAAAGCATGTTGCCAACAATAATGACAATAGCTTCATCATTGCTACTTGTAGAGAGAGAAGAATTACCAGTTTTTAAACTGTCTAGTAACTCATTATATTGATTAACTTTGCTTTGTTGGTTTAAAAGATTTTGGATTGAACAACCATCCCCTAGAGATATAAGAATGAAAGTACCTAAAAATTCTGCTAACCACTCCTTATGATATTTGGCTTTATATCTGCTCCATTTATTTATTGGAGTGAAACCTTGAGGCAATACTTGTGGGGTTAATGGATTTTGATGTATTTGTTTAGGTTTTAAAAGGATGTTTTGGTTAGGAATACGTTCTCTTCCATTATTGTTAGGATCTGAAGAATCATTAGATGTTGTCATAGAAGAAGAAGCATCATCATTGTTAGTAGATTTATTATTATTATTAGAAATTGTTGATGAAGAAGTATCTGTTGTTGAAAAATCTGGCATCTCTGATGGAATGACTTCAAAATGGAAAGTTCTATTATTAAAAGCTGTATTTGCTTTAGTCTCTTTATCATTATAATAAGAATTTTTTTCCTTATCATCAGAATTTCTATTTTGATAAGAAGAAGAAGATGAATGTGATGATGATAAATGAGAGGAATCATAAGATTCATTATTAGAATGCATAAAGGGAGAATAATCAAATGAAGAGTCTCTTCTTTTTCTCAGCTTATTATTGTTCTCAGATGTTGAAACTCTCCTGTTTTTACTGCCAGGAGATCGTATACTGTTTAGATTACTTTTAAAACTGCTTACAATACTTTGTCTTCTACTTCCAGCATCAAAAGTATTATTTTTATTATTATTTCCAGTCTGTTTAGAATAAGAGCCAGCATTAAAGTTATCAATATTTTCATTACCTTCTTCTATATCACCCAGTAAATCAAATCTATGTGTATATTTTCTATCATCATTATTATCATTATTACTATTAAGATCAATATCTTCTAAAGTGTAGTTATCATCTAAAGAATTGTTATCATTCAAAGAGTTGTTATCTGTAGTTGGCATTGAATTTTTCTATACTCAAGTATTTATCGCATTGGTAAGGTATATATATATACTATGTTTTAAATAAATATTTGTGTGTGTATATAAATAGTCAATAAGAAGATAAAGATATATATATATAATAACTTTTGATTAAAAGATATTATAATTACGTGTGTATGTATAATGTATATATATATTACAATGACGTATTATTTAAAAAAAATAATATTAATAATAAATATGGGGGAGAATTTATCTTTTTTTTTTTTTTTTCTCCAATTTTATTTTATATATTTTTTCTGTTTTCATTTAAATATAAACATAATATATATGTATAATCTCTAAATTAACAAGTATTATTCACTTTTTACTAATGATTAAATTCATTTGTTTATCACATTATTATATATATTTATATTAAACTGTTTCCCCTCTTTTCTTACTTACTTAATTAAAATTAAGGTGTATTTGAATATATATTACTAATATTATACTATTATGTCGGAGAAAAGGAAAAATATAATTATAATAAAATACTACTACTACTTAGTAAATTAATAAATAATATTTATATATATATTTAACAAATATTGTTTAGTATTATTTATTTATTTGTAGGGGGAGGGGAAAGAACGTATATATATATAAACTATCTTAAGCATAATATATATATTATAATATTTGAATCTAGATAAGAATATGATCATGTGATTTACTAACCTAATATATGTGTGTAACTAAAAATAAATATATATATATATTTTTTTTAATTAAATGTTTACATTTACAAAAATTAAATTTTTAGTACTTTATTTGTAAACATAAAAACACAATAATATTATACAATCACTTTGTAATTAAAAATTTTAACATAGTTTTTTTTTGTATATTTATATTTTTTATAATTATATATGCATACTATAAAGTTGGAACAAATCTTCTATTCTTACCACTAGATTTGAAATGTATATCTCTTTTGCCTATAGGTCTATTTTTTTTACTACCACTACTATTTCCTTTAGTAGTGGTATTATTATTATAATAATTAGATCCATCAGAATCATATAATATAGATCTTGGCTGCTTATTTTTTTTAGTATTTCCATTAGTGTTTGTATGGCTCAATTCCAAATCATCCATATCCTCTTCGGGAATATCATTTAATGAAAAAGTATCCAATCCATTCAAAGACATTCTATCATAACCACCACCAGAGTCTGAAAGTTCTCCATGATCTTCTGACAACACTTCACTCTCTTTGTCAGAATCAAAGTTAATTGTATTACCAGAGTTACGATTATTTCCATCTCCAATTTCAGTATCACTGTCTGTAACATAACTTCCATTTTCATCATCATATTCACTATCATCTTCACTATCTTCATCGTCATCATCATCATTACTGGAATATTTGCTTCTCTTTCTTTTATTCAAAACTCTTTTAAATTTATACCATTTTCTCTCTAAAGCATCAATGTTTTGATACAAAGGTCTATTAACCCAGGATTCATGTCCTCTGAAAATTAACAAATCATATGTGAAAGCACCCCATAAACCACCTACTACAGGTCCAACAATAGGAACCCAGAAATAATGATGATCACTATCAAACAATAAATCTTTATCAGCACCAACAGTCAAAAGAGCCAGTCTTGGTCCAAAATCTCTTCCAAAATTAATAGCTGCCTCTGTTTGTAAGGACATTGCTGCCATTAATGTGTAAATCAAGATGAAAAGATACAAGGGAAACAATTCATTGGAAGTATTGTTATAAGGATCTGTCATTGCAAAGATACCCATAATCAAAAACATTGATGCTACAGCTTCACTTATAAACTGTCTTCCAGAGGAAAGATAATCAACTGGAACAGTAACAAAAGCTGAGAAAAGATCTTGGTTTGTCTTCCAATCTGGATAACAAGTTTCAATCACTTTCCTATAGTATCCAAACAATAGTAAACCACCAACATAGGCACCAAGCAACTGGGCAAATACATATGCTAGGACAAGCTTCCATTTAGGTGAACCTCTAAAGAAAAAATTCGATAGTGTAACACACATGTTCAAATGGGCTCCTGAAAGGGATGATCCACCAGCTGCAAAATATCCACAAAGCACTGCTCCACCCCATCCCAACTGCACATTGATGGTGTATCCCTGAGTGATCATGGTGACACCTGTCAATAAATCAGCAGTGGTTCCCCCACTACTACTGTTATTGTAAGCAGAAAGAAAAGCTAGATATTTGTCCTCTTTCGCTTTCATGCCCAAAAGATTTTGCAAGGAACAACCATCACCTAGAAGAGTCATTACTAAAGTTCCTAGAAACTCTGCTAACCATTCCTTATGATATTTGGCTTTCCGTCTCCCCCACTCATTGATTGGAGTGAAACCTTTAGGCAAGATTGTTGGGGTTAACGGATTTTGATGGATTTGTTTTGGACGAACAATCACTTTTGATCCATTATTGATCGTTTTTGGAGGTGGATTAGATTCACCATTTCCATCCTCGTTTTGAGAATTTTGTTGATTTGTGGCTGCGGAGGGAGAAGCCATGTGTGCCGTCACATCAGAGGAGGTGTCATTTTCTGGATGTGGGAAAGCTGTTGGCACAATTTCATATTGATACATGTTTGGCTGTTCATGGGTTGAAGATTTTGTAACATTGTTATTATTGTTGTTGTTGCTACTGTTATTATTATTACTGTTGGCATTGTTATTATTGCTGTTGTTTATTGATGGTGATCGTATGGATGCACCTGAGGAAAAAACAGACATGTTTGATGGGTATTGAAAGGAAGAATTGGCTCTTTGTCTGTTATGATTAGAAAGAATAGTGTTTCTCCTTCTAGGCTTCCTAGATCTTACAGTTCTCTGTGATTTCCCTGAAACAACATCATTATGACTACTACTGTTGTTTGTGGTAAACCTCCCTTCCTCTAAAGATTGGATATCTAAATTACTATTATTATTACTCTGTGTTGATTCCATTTTCGTCAATATAGTTGTAACTTATAAACGATGAGTCAGAAAGATGTATGAATATATGTATGAAAGATCAATAGATGGTAATAATAAAATCACAGGTTTAATTTATTCTATTAACAAGATATGATGTATTGGATTATAGCAAGCACTTGCTTACAACTTTGGTTTATATTAAAAAATTAATAAAAAAATAGGAAAAAATATACAATTTTTATACAATGCTGTAAATGATCTCAAATTAATCTTTTTTTTTTTACATACTTTTTTTTCTTCCGAGAGCATAGATTTTTTTCTTTTTAAATTAATATTATTTTTAGACCGATCAGAAGGAAGCAAAAAATTAAAAAATGAAAACTTTTTGCCGGATATAAAAGCTCTAATATATGTTTAATTAATTAATTAAAAAATAAAAATAATATATATACTATTTTTAATAATACTACAACCTTTTTTAAATACCAGATTTAATTACTCAATAGTTCAATATTAATTCAATTATATATATATTTACAATCCTTTAATGCATTCCTCTTTTGAATATTTCATAATATCTTTAGCCCAACCCCTAAACATTTGTTTATCTTTAACATCAATAATATCTATCATTTCATCTTCACTTAATTCAAAATCAAAAATATCCAATGATTGACTAATTCTTTCTGGATTTGAAGTAGTTGTTAATGGAATGATACCTAATTGAGTACACCATCTCAATAAAATTTGTGTTGGAGTCTTTCCATACTTGACAGACAATTTATCAACAATTGGTAAAACAGGATTATAATCCTCTTCTTTAAATTTAGTTAATGGTGTCAAAACAGAAAAGGCTTCTAATTGAATACCATTTTCAAAACAATACTCTCTAATACCTGGTGATTGCTGTTGCAAGTAAGGATGAAACTCAATTTGATTACACATAGGTTTAATTTTGCAAACTTCCATAATCTCTTTTAAATCTTGAACCCTGAAATTGGAAACACCAATTTTTTTAGCTTTACCCATTTCTACTAATGTTTCACACTGTTTCCAAGCTTCAAGTAAAGTTATACCTGCATTTTCTTTGGTGATTGTTGGTGTGTGGAGTAAGTACATATCAACATAATCCAATTTCATCAGATCTAAAGCTCTGTTTAAGGAATCTATTGGTCCTTTACTTCCCCTTAATCCATATGATTTGTATAGATACTTGTCTGTGATCCAAATATCTTCTCTTTTGATATTTGACTCTTTTAAAGCAATGCCAATTTCTTCATAAGTGTTGTAAGCTTCAGCTCCATCCAGCATCTTGAAACCTGCACTGATAGCTGTTTTGAGTTGCTCTACTAATTCTGGAACATATTTGATATTGTTTTCTGTTTTGTAAATTCTCCAGTAGGAACCAACACCAAACCCAATTTTGATTTGTCCCCCATTCTTGTTTAAAATGTTGTTTTGAAATTTAGATATTTTTAAAGATTCCATTTATATATATCTATTACTGTTTGTGTATAATTCTCTTTTTTTTTGTTGGTATTAGAGTTAAATATTCAACAAAAATATTAAATTATTATATATATATATAAGAATACTTCAGCTGTTACTATTTTTTATTTTTTTTTGAACAATATATGTTATCAAATGAATTATTGGATATATTCCCGTCGCAATATTTAATATTGATTATAATCGCCGTTAATTTTGGCTTATCTTTAAAATATAGTTCTAACTCCGAACCAATGATAAAATCGGAATTGAAAAAAAAAATGTATATATATATAGAAGAATTCATTGTTACATATAAATTTGTGATTTTATCAAATGCAAACTCAAAGAATTATATTTAACAAAGACAACAAAACAATTATATATATATATGCATTTGCTATTTTCAAAATGTTTGTTTATACCAGCTATATATTTAAACAATATAAGCACTTTTTCTTTTTCTATTATTATTTATATATATGTGTATATCAAAATGACAAGAATATCAAAAATGTACAAACACCAATCAAACAACTCATAATAACTAAATTTTTCTTTCTTCTTGTATTAATTCTTGCTAACAAATTACTTATCCCTGGGATTTTTTGTAATAAGTTATTGGCTCTTGAATTACTATTAAATAAAATATCATTGGACTGCTCCATTATTTGATTTTTACTATTCAAAGCATCTTGGATTAACTTATCCATAACACTTGTTTGCTTGTCTATTCTCATTGATTCATCATTCATATATTCTTCTGTTGATGAAAGATTATTAGTTAATAAATCTTTTTTAACAGAGATAAGTAAGTTTAATCTATTTCTCTCTTGATTAATACATGATCTTAGATTATTGAGCTCCTTTTGATCATTAGTTAACAAGTTTTTATGTTTCAAGTACTTATTTTTCAAGTCATCACCATCATCAGCATTTCCGTCTTCTTCTTGTTCTCTTCCTATATTTGCTGTTATATTATTTAACAATGCCTCTCTATCGTTTAACAATTTTTCTATACTTTCATCTAACTCTTTCTCTTTGAAGTTAGCCTTCTTTGTGACATATTGTGCATATTTACTAGAGTATGTTGCTAGTTTTTTCTTGGTATTGTTTTCCAACTGTATCAATTGAGATCTTATTGTACTACTGCTCATTATTAATTTAAATGATATGTATGTATGTATGTATGTATGTATATATATATATATATATATATAAATTTCCTTCAAGGGTTTTATTATTCACTTCCTGTGATAAAAAAGTTTTTGTGAATATATTATTTTTGTTTGTTTTGGTTCTTCATGTTTATTTAGAATTTTGAAAAAAAATGAAGTTTTTTTTTTCTCCCTTGTAAAAGGAAAAAATATAATATAAAATTATATGTGATAAATAATGTTGTATATCCGATACCATACATCAAATATATATATATTTTTATACTTATTCCTTATAATGAAAAAAATAATTGTTTACGGGGGGAATATTTAGAATTAAACTTGTAACAAGAAATACATTAAATTATATTTAACAAAATATATGAGTGTTTTTTATTTTTTTTTTAAATAAGGTAAATGATAATAAATAAATTAAATAAAGTTAGAACTCTATTTAACTTCTGTATATGTTTTTTTTTTTAAATAAATATATGTATGTATATATTTGTTTTTTAATAATAAATAAGTTAAAATTTGGATTGTTTTTTTTTCTTCTTCTTTTTTTTCTTTTCTTAATCAGCAGCTAAGAATTTCTTGATTTCAGCAATAGCTAAACCTGGGTTCAACCCCTTTGGACAAGTCTTGGTACAGTTCAAGATAGTGTGACATCTATAAACAGACATGCTGTTTTGTAACATTTCTTTTCTCTTACTGAAAGCTTCATCTCTTGAATCAACCATCCATCTGTAAGATTGCATCAAGACAGCTGGTCCCATATATTCTTCAGCATTCCACCAGTATGATGGACAGGAAGTGGAACAACAAGCACACAAAATACATTCATATAAACCATCCAATTTCTTTCTATCTTCTATTGACTGTAAGATTTCAGTACCATCCTTAGGGAATTCTTTTCTTTGCAAGTATGGTTGTATAGACTTGTATTGCTTATAGAATTGGGTCAAATCTGGGACCAAATCCTTAACAACATGTGTGTGTGGTAATGGATAGATTTTGATGGTGGAAGCCTTTTCAGCATCAATCTTACATAGACAAGCTAAAGTGTTTCTACCATCAATGTTCATAGCACAGGAACCACAAATACCTTCTCTACAAGATCTTCTGAAAGTTAAAGAACCGTCTTGTTCATCCTTAATCTTGATTAAAGCATCCAAAACCATACCACCACATTTGTTCATATCAACTTTGTATTCTTGCATCTTTGGCTTAACTTCTGGAGTGTCTGGATTCCATCTGTAAATCTTGAAAGTTTTGTTGTTTACAACTGGTTGAGTAATAGATTGAAATCTTTTGCTAATTAAAGCTTTACTTGTACTGTTTAAAACAGATACTCTCTTTGAGGTTAATGATAAAATAGACATTTTTGGTAGTGTATTATAATTATGCTTTTAAATAAAGAAATAAATATTTCAGTAAACTTTTGTTGAATTCTTGGGAGGTCTTAAAAACAACAAAAAATATTATAAATAAATAAATAAATAAATAAATATGAAAAAAAAAAATTAAAATAAAATCTTGTTTAATTAATTTTCCTTAAAGCAAAAAAAACAGAGAAAAAAGTTTAAATAAATAAAAGTAGATATTTAAAATTAAACTTAATAGATATGTTTCCTTAGGTTTGTTTTAAGAAAAAAAATTTTTTTAAACAAAGAAAAAAGAAAAAAAAATCTTTGATGCTCTTAACTTTTATATTTCGTTTATATTGCTTTTAAAAAAAAAAAAAAAAAAAAATTTTCAAAAAAAAAAAAAAACAAAAAGGTGATAAATTTTTTTTTTAACATCATTCTGTTAAAGGGAGGAAAAAAAATTTGTATATTTTTTTTGACAAATTTTTTTTTTTTACTTCTTTTTATGAGCGAATATCGGATGACCTCTATCATTTTTTTTTCTGAATTTGTCATGTGATTAAATGGATAAATGGGGAAACTATAAGGTTAAAACAAGATTTTTAAAACATTTAATCAATTAACAAAATTAAAAAAAAAAAAAAAAAAACACATTTATAGACATTTAATGTGTTTATTATTATTATATTTTTTTATGTATGTATTCTTAAGTTTTATTTATATATGTTTACTTATTTAATTTTTTTTTTTTTTTAATCATAATTGTGTATCCATATATTTAACTACTTTACTCTGTGCCAATAAAATCTTTGTTAAAATTCTTTCCTTAGCCTTTATATCAATAATAGGGAATCTTCCTTGACAGATCATTCTTGTTTTTGGATCTTTTCCTCTAACAAT